>JBBDGP010002086.1:2500-77500 GCA_037952835.1 Lithobates septentrionalis | reverse complement strand
TAAGTAAAATAAGTATTTGATCCCCTACCAACCAACAAGAATTCTGGCTCCCACAGACTGGCTGCAGTATGTGCTCATGTAGTACACAGCTTAGTCCTGTCCATTTTTAAGTAGGTTCTCCTAACGACACCTCCTGTGTATAAGACGCCCGTTCACAGAATCTTTTTTTCCATTTAAACCTCACTATCATGGACAAGACCAAAGAGCTGTCAAAGGATGTCAGGAACAAGATTGTAGACCTGCACAAGGCTAGATACAATACCATCAGCAAGAAGCTTGGTGAGAAGGAGACAACTGTAGGAGCGGCTATTGGCAAATGGAAGAAATGCAAAATAACTATCAATCGCCCTCGGTCCGGAGCTCCATGCAAGATTTTTCCTCATGGGGTAAGGATCGTGAGAAAAGTGAGGGATCAGCCCAGAACTACACAGGGAAGAACTTGTGAATGATCTTAAGGCAGTTGGGACTACAGTCACCAAATCATTGGTAACACAATACATCGCCATGGATTGAAATCCCGCAGCACCTGCAAGGTCCACCTCAAGAAGTCACATGTACAAGCCCATCTGAAGCTGGCCAATGAACATCTAAATCAGTGGTTCTCAACTCTGGTCCTCAGGACCCACTAACAGGCCAGAATTTAAGTATTACCTTGGGGAGATGCAGACCAGAATACTGCAATCACTGAGCAGCAAATGATATCACCTGTGATGTATTTTAGTTATCTTGCAAACCTGGCCTGTTAGTGGGTCCCGAGGACAGGAGTTGAGAACCACTGATCTAAATGATTTAGAGAAGGATTGAGCGAGTACTGTGGTCAGATGAGACCAAAATTGAGCTCTTGACATTCTCTCGACTCGCTGTTTGGAGTAACAAAAATTCAGATTTTGACCCGAAAAACACTATCACTACAGTCAAGCATGGAGGTGGAAACATTATGCTTTGGGGCCATTTCTCTGCTAAAGGTACAGGCCGACTTTGCCACATTGAGGGGCCAATAGATGGGGCCATATATTGTAAAATCTTGGATGAGAACCTTCTTTCCTCAGCCAGAACACTGAAGATGGGCTGTGGATAGGTCTTCCAGCATGACAATGACCCAAAACATAGTGCTGAGGCAACAAAGGAGTGGCTCAAAGGAGTACAGTCTGAGCTGGTTTGGCTGGTCTTCTATGGGTCACAGGAGTGCAATTCGTTTTGCACTCCTGTGACCCGGGTTCAGTGGAGAGCGGTCTGAAGTCTGCTCTCCACGTACATCACTGGAATCAGTCCAGGCAGCATGTCATCCTGACTTAGGAAGTCTGGATCAGCCAGCTGCCTGGACTGATGGCTCCTGCCCCTCCACAGCTCATCGCTCCAGTGAGCATGGAGGAGCAGAGTTGCTGATTGACAGGCAGCAGCTTTCTGCTCAGGGAGGTGAGAGAACCGAGCCATTGGTGGTGTTCGGTGGCTTGGTTCTCAGTGAAGAGGCGGCGGGGGACAGATGCAGCATCGGCCTGATGCTGCATCCACCTAGGTAAGTATGAATCTCCAAAAGAAAAAAACCCCATGCTTCTTTTAAGGTCATGCAGTGGCCTAACCAGTCCCCAGACCTTAATCCTATAGAAAATTAGAGGGTGCTGAGGCTTTGAGTTGCCAAGCGACAGCCAAGAAACCTTAAGGATTTAGAGAAGATCTGTAAATAGTGGACCAAAGTCCCTCCTGAGATGTGTGCAAACCTAGTAACCAACTACAAGAAACATCTTGGCTCTGTGCTTGCCAACAAGGGTTTCTCCACCAAGTACAAAGTCATGTTTTGCTTGGGGATCCAATACTTATTTTACTCACTGATCTGCAAATCCATTTATAACATTTGTATCGTGTGTGTGTTTTTTTTTTTTTCTGGATTTTTGATTGATATTCTGCCTCTAGCATTTAATTGCATCTGATAAAAATTATAGCTCACCTGCTGATTGCTGCCTGGCTTACCAGTGCCCATCAATGCTGACCACTAAAAACTGAACTACCTGACCATTACACGTGACTTCAGTCTTCAAGTGACCGTGACCTCCGGCTCCTCCTGCAGCTCAGCCGTAGTGTGCAGCGCACGCATCACAGGAGACAGCAGGCAGCCAGAGACAGAGGAGAGCCACCCACCCGAGTGCCGAGTGGGGATCTTATAGTGACACGGTTGCATTATAATTCCCACCTTCTGGAGCCTGCAGCGCCTATGATGGATGTCATACGTCCCGCAGTCCCGGCATTGGACCAGTGGGACGTCCATGGGTGCTGCAGGCTCCTTAAGGTGGGACCTGCTATGTCACTCGGCCGTGCTCAGAGTCAGATTGGTCCCCGCTCTGGGCTAATACATTTATGAATGCCTGAGACCCAGGGCTTTTTGGGGGCCCACTTGGGGCTCCAGCTCCCCCTCCCAATGCCACTGCCTTAAAGGCAAGATTTGTGCAGGATGTGGAAGAGCATCTATCATGCATAATTATGGGGGCACGCCATTACTAATTAAAATACTGCCAGGGGAAGTAACACATCAGTAGGCAACCTAAATATAGTTGCAGCCTCAACATTTACAGTGTGGCAACGCAAACGTTAAATGTAAAATATCGAATACCCTAATGTCTGGCTGAGTACACATTAAATGATAAATTGATGCATGCATGTTTTTTTTAGCCCCCAAGTGCATAACTTTACATTTATCAAGATTAAACCTCCATTGCCATATATTTGCCTAATTAAAGTGCATTGAGGGCAGCTTGCAAATTGGAGACATCCTGTAGGGTCCTGTAAGAACCTTATTCCACTGCATAGCTTGGTGTCATTTGCAAACACTGAAATGGGTACTTTTAATCCTAGACCCTATATCCTTTATAAATAGGTTAAAAAGTAAGGATCCCAGCACTGAACTTTGGGGTACACCACTAAGACCATTCAGAGTAAGAATAATTTGCTGTGACTTTACCTGGCTGCTGTGGCTGTGAAAAGCCAATGTAACTAGATCTGTGCTCCATTCGCTACCGTGGAGGAAATCAGGGGTCTAACCGGCCCATGATGTCTTATTAAAAGAGAACTTGTCATTACACTATGCTATAAGATAGGAGGCTATTGGCTCACTGTGATGGCAATAAAGTTAGGTGTAAAAAACAGACAAAAAAAGCACAACTCAAATTGTTTAACGTACCCTGCCCCCACCTACGCACACATAAGAACATAAACACACACAAGGCGGGTGCACCTACATACGAAAATTATGCTTGCACTACGCTTTACAAATCTCTGCCAACATCCAAGTGTGAGCAATAACTCTAGGGCCATCATTCAGTTAACTCTAAAGCCTTGTACACACAGCTAGTTTTTTATCTGGGATGAACGAAAAAGACAGCTCAGGTCAGAGCTGCCGTACTAATAATCCGATGTTAGTACAGTGATCTTCCCTGCTGTGCTATTGTATTCTGACAGGGGACAGCCCCCCTGCTAGAACACTCCAGTCACCCCTTTTAGCCATTGGCTGAGAGCCCTGATCGGGAGCCAATCAGGCAGAACTTTTCCGGTCATGCCCCTTTGGCCGAAGCCGGCCCGACTCCAGTACACATGGGCCACATGTCGGCCCGTTTCTACTGAATCTCGCCCGACATTTGGCCTGTGTAATAGGCTTAAATTGTCACCTGTGCGAAATTTTAGGTACTGAAGTTTTTGTTATGTGTTCATAGGTGCGCACAATTTTTAAGACTTGGCATGTTGGGTATCTATCTATCGCTGCAACCTCCTTTTTGTTATGTAAAAAAATTGTGTAATATATTTGCGTGCCCTAAAATTTTACTGAAAACCGTGACCTAACAAAATGAAGGCAAAAATTGTTACATTACAGTTTGGTACAAGAGGAATCGGACGGTCCTGCTCATTAGCGCTTACTATCTAAGTGGAAGGGTCAATTACAAAAGGTAATAGCTGTGGGGGATGAGCTGATGGCGAAAGTAAACAGTGTATTAGAAGCAGGATAGGCTTTTTTTTTAAAGAGAAGGGTTTTCAGGGTTCGTCTAAAGATGGATAGATTAGGGGACAGTCTGACAGATTGGGGTAGGGAATTCCAAAGGATGGGAGAAGCTCTGGAGAAATCCTGGAGGCGAGCATGGGAGGAGGTGACAAGGGAACTAGAGAGCAGGAGGTCTTGGGAGGACTGAAGAGTGGTTTGGTTGGTGTATTGAAACTAGGTTAGTGATGTAGCTGGGGGCAGAGTTGTGGATGGCTTTGTAAATCATTGTTAGTACTTAGAATTTTTTTTTCGGAAGCCAGTGGAGGGATTGGCAGAGGGGGGGGGGGGGGCCTGAACTTCATGATATCCGCTTTCAGACAATGTTTAGGAGGTTTAACTAATTCTCAGACTTAAAATGTGACTTTTATCAGTGTGCAAAACCAGAAAAAATTGCTCAGTTAAAGATTAAACTATAACATGTTGCCTTTCTTACGTAAATTGAATGTAGTTGCATTTAATATTGATACTGTAACATGGGGGGGTGTATCTAGGGGCTGTCCAGGGTCCTTTTTTTTTCTGCCCATTCTTAAACTTCTGCATGTTGCACACTAATAAAAAATCAAAATCATAGTGTGCATGTTATTAAACTTTTACATTTGTTGTGAAGTACTTTTGAGCTAAATGTCCATGTACTAATACAGCAGAACTAGGAGTTGATGCGCTGTTTAAAATTTGACAAGGAAGAAACAAGCTTAGGATGGTTCTGTCTCTATGCAATTGCAGTCCTGTTCTTTCACTCCCCTCTCCCTCTGTGTCCCTTCGATCTCTAGTAACTTTGACTTTAAACTGAAAAGATAAACAATGCTCAGAGGGTGATGTGCAACTCCAAGCTCATGAAATTTACATTTCAAAGGGATGTGTGGTCACACTTGGCATCTTAGCAAAATTGTAATATTTACTTTTTTGAAAATCCTTTCTAGTGTCGGCCACGGTTTCCACAGGGTTTTTTTTATTTTTTCCTGCTTTTGTTCAGTGTTGGTAGAGACTGTTGGGTAATCTAATCTCCACATTTCTCTTCTCATCTCTAGTTTTGCGTGCCTGAGGGACCTGATACGCTGAAAAAAGTGTGAAGGCCAGACACGGCTTAAAGTCAGCACAAGAAACCCCTACCAAGATCAAGGCAACACTGGACTGATGGGATTGCTATTGGGAAGAGATCGTATCGAAGCACCTCTATAAAATCCAGCTCTTCATTTCGGCTTCATTTTTACCATCATGGCATCCAAGTTTTGGTTGGATGGATGACCTGTCCTAAATCTGTCTACAGACGCTGCATTGCATTGTTTCAGCAGCCATTTAGGGCCCGTGGTTCAGAGCGCAGTACCTGCATGCATGGCAAGGTAGTTAGTGATGGACTCTGACTAAAATGGAAGTGACCTGACTATTTCCTGCCCACCCATCATCTCTGGTCAGGACAGGTTAAGGTTGGACATTCACCTTTGCTGGAAGAGCAGTATGCAGGAAGCTGGTTTTCAGGCCACAAACGCTTTCACAGGTAATATTTTCATACTTTTATCTTCTGGGATAAGAGGGTGATATTTACAAAACTTCAGGTGTTTGTTTTTTTCTGTTTTTTTACTATTTTGTAAGCAACATAAATTGTTACATTTTGTGTTTTACATTGCCTACATTGTTCTGTTGGCAAGCTGCATTCGTTTTTAAAATGTCAGCTTTTTATATTGTGGGTAGCATTATGCACAGTAAGTTACTGTAGTATGGGCAACTTCAAACGGTGATTAATAAAAGCTATTCAGTGATCTATTGGTAGGTTTGTGTGCATGGACATATATACATTCAGTGTGGTTTATATATAGCAGTCATTCATCTGTTTCCTTCCTTCCCCCAATCCCAGCGCTTCCAGGTCCTGTCACTGTTCTGCTCCCTTTGCTTGTATCATTTGTCAGATTGTAATGTATGGCTGTTTAAAAATAGTCCCACTATACCGTTTAACACAACACTGGATCTACATGGATTATTTGTTCAGTTTGCACTCCAACTCCTGGAATAAAAAAAATACATTTGCATTGCACTTCTTCCACACTCCAAGGGTTAAATGCTTGTTAACCCTACTTCAGCAGGCTCCCATCTGTATGACTGGTCTCCTAAAGCATCTTCTCTAAAGGTCTCTGGGCCATGGTTCTATAATGTCCTCAAATGCAATGCATTGAAGCTGTGGCAAATCAGATAGGATCCATCTCATTTCTTGGATGAAGGACCTCCAGCATCATCTGGTCCTTTCCTTTCTAGCTTTCTGTTCCTGACCTACCTCCTATCTTTCAGTGGATTTTAGTTCTTTTAATCATGCATTTTCCGCATCACATGTGGGCATTACTTAGGGTGGTCTGCATGCAAATGAGAACACCCACTCCTCCAACTAGAGATACGCCCATCAAAACCTTTTTCCACTTGCAGACCTCCTACTAGGAGCCAGACCACTGCTTGCATCAGACTGAAGGCCCCTTAGTACTGAGGCAGGGTGCTTTTTTTTATATTTTTGTGATGCAATGACCAGCCATCCCACCTGCCTCTATTATACAGAGAACTGTATCCTACCTGCCTCTATTATACAGACCTAGTGGGTCTGTGCAATCATTGGGTCTATAATAAAGTAGATAATAAAAATGGAAAGCTTTTACATAGTGTGGCTAAAAAAAAGACAAGTCCATTCAGTTCAACCAATAAAAGGGGGGGAAAAAAAATACAATTGTATACTATCTTATAACCACAGTTAATCCAGAGGAAGGCAAAAAGCACAGCAAACCATGGTCCAATTTGCTCCAGCAGGAGAAATTCCTTCCTGATCCTCCATGCCTCTTAGTTTGGTTGCTCTTCTGTGCACTTTCTCCAGTTCCCGATATCCTTTTTATGAACTGGTGCCCAAAACTGAACTGCATATTCCAGTTAAGGCCTTAATAATTTATACAGGGGCAAAATGAACTCTTTGCAGTCTACACCTCACTACAAGAAAGGACTTTGCTTGCTTTGGAAAATGCTGTTTGGCATTGCATGCCATTATTAAGCTTATGATCGACCAGAACACCCAGATCCTTCTCCATGATTCCCCCTAGTATGATTCCCCCTAGTATATATGATCTTGCATATTCTTGCCCCCCAAGTGCATAACTTTACATTTATCAGCATTTAAACCTCATTTATCACACACTTGCCCAATTAAACCATGCATTGAGGTCAGCTTGAGGTTGGAGATGATGATCCACTGCATAGCTTTGTATCATCTGCAAAGACTGAATGGTAAATTTAATCCCAGACCCTATATCTTTTATAATCTATTAAAGTAGGGGTCCCCACATTGAACCTTTGGGTACTCTACTGATTAACCTTAGACCATTCTGAGTATGAATCATTAACCACTAATCTCTGAATTCAATCTTTTAGCCAGTTTTCAATCCATTTACAAAGTGATTTTTCTAGGCCTGTAGACTTAAAGCAGTTGTTACTCCAGCATTTCATATTCCTGATAGATGTCGTCTGCTGTACCATGTACTTGCGTGAGAAAGTATCCTGTTCTCTTTGTATTGCTTCCTTTGTGCGAAATCTCTGATGTTAATGCCAGTCCCTCTTCTTTCCTATTCAAAACTGACCACACTAGGCAGAACACACCATAGTCGGTTCTCTAGCTATGATGGAAACCGTGTGCTCTCCTCCAATTACAAGACCTGTCCTGACATGCTCCTGCTGCACAGCCATTCACTTGGGAGGCTCTGTGTACTGCTGCCCCCCCCCCCCCCTCAGCTCTTATGCAGAACATAGGGCATGTGATCACTTATTAAAAAAAAGGGGGGGGGGAGGTATTTTATAATGTTTTTTTTTTTTGTTTAGAAAAAAAAACCCAAAATGTTTGCCTTTCATTTCTATTTCTGAATAGGTTGTTTTACAAGGTGATCGTTTACTATCACTTTGACCTTATACATTAGCAAAATCCAAGTATACTGCGTCCACAGCCACTCCTTTTTTGTCCAAGGTTTTGCGGCCTCATGAAAAGAAATCAGATTTGTCTGACAACTTTCTGTCTTTCATGAATCCCTGTTTGGAGTATTTTTCCAGCAAGAACTTCTCTGTGCTCTTAAAGAGGAACTGCAGTCTGCTCACATTATTTGTAATATCTTTGCCATTCTGAAGCTTCCCTCCAACCACTTTGCATATTATTTTATATGTACTGTGATTCTGTACTTGCCAAATATGCTGCAGAAATCTCCCTCCACGAAGTCTGAATACATCCATTTTAACTGTGGGTAGCTGAAGCTACTGCCTGTTCACTTCCTAGATTTACACAGATGCACAGCTCCAGCTCTGCAACCCTGCAGCTCTCATTGGCCCTCTTATGACTCACCCCCCCTTTCCTGGCAAACTCTCATGAGAGAGAGCTGTGCATGAGGTCATAAGCCTAGGCTTTATACCAGACAAATAGGAAGTGGGCTGTATGATGTATATTTACTGGCAGAAAAAAATAATTTTTACTATCCAAATTTAAAACCGCAAGGGCAGAAGATTTAACCACTTAAGGACCGGACCATTATGCTGCTTAAGGACCAGATGACTTTTTCCAATTTGGCACTGCTTTGCTTTAACTGCTAATTGCGCGGTCATGTAATGCTGTACCCAAACGAAATTTGCGTCCTTTTCTTCCCACAAATAGAGCTTTCTTTTGATGGTATTTGATCACCTCTGCGGTTTTTATGTTTTGCGCTATAAACGAAGAAAGACCAAAAATTTTGAAAAAAAATGATATTTTCTACTGTTATAAAAAAAATCCAATAAACTCAATTTTAGTCATACATTTAGGCCAAAATGTATTCGGCCACATGTCTTTGGTAAAAAAAATGTCAATAAGCGTATATTGGTTTGCGCAAAAGTTATAGCGTCTACAAACTAGGGTACATTTTCTGGAATTTACACAGCTTTTGTCATTTCTTGAGGTGCTAAAATGGCAGGGCAGTACAAACCCCCCCCCCCCCCCCCCCAAATGACCCCATTTTGGAAAGTAGACAGCCCAAGGAAACTGCTGAGAGGCATGTTGAACCCATTGAATATTTTTTTTTTTTTTGTCCCAAGTGATTGAATAATGACAAAAAATAAATAAAAATATTTACAAAAAGTTGTCACTAAATGATATATTGCTCACACAGGCCATGGGCATATGTGGAATTGCACCCCAAAATACATTTAGCTACTTCTCCTGAGTACGGGGATACCACATGTGTGGGACTTTTTGGGAGCCTAGCCGCGTACGGGGCCCCGAAAACCAATCACCGCCTTCAGGATTTCTAAGGGCGTAAATTTTTGATTTCACTCCTCACTACCTATCACAGTTTTGAAGGCCATAAAATGCCCAGATGGCACAAACCCCCCCCAAATGACCCCATTTTGGAAAGTAGACACCCCAAGCTATTTGCTGAGAGGCATGGTGAGTATTTTGCAGCTCATTTGTTTTTGAAAATTAAGAAAGACAAGAAAAAACATTTTTTTTTCTTTTTTCACTTTTCAAAACTTTGTGACAAAAAGTGAGGTCTGCAAAATACTCACTATACCTCTCAGCAAATAGCTTGGGGTGTCTACTTTCCAAAATGGGGTCATTTGGGGGGGTTTTTGTGCCACCTGGGCATTCCATGGCCTCTGAAACTGTGATAGGCAGTGAAGAGTGAAATCAAAAATTTATGCCCTTAGCCTGAAGGCGGTGCTTGGTTTTCGGGGTCCCGTACACGGCTAGGCTCCCAAAAAGTCTCGCAAATGTGGTATCCTCGTACTCAGGAGAAGCAACAGAATGTATTTTGGGGTGTAATTTCACATATTCCCATGGCATGTTTGAGCAATATATCATTTAGTGACAACTTTGTGCAAAAAAAAAAAAAATTGTCTCTTTCCCGCAACTTGTGTCACAATATAAAATATTCCATGGACTCGACATGACTCAGCAAATAGCTTGGGGTGTCTACTTTCCAAAATAGGGTTAATTGGGGGGGGGGGGTTGAACTGTCCTGGCATTTTATGCACAACATTTTAGAAGCTTATGTCACACATCACCCACTCTTCTAACCACTTGAAGACAAAGCCCTTTCTGACACTTTTTGTTTACATGAAAAAGTTTTTTTTTTTTTTTGCAAGAAAATTACTTTGACCCCCCAAACATTATATATTTTTTTTAAAGAAAATGCCCTACAGATTAAAATGGTGGGTGTTTCATTTTTTTTTTTTCACACAGTATTTGCGCAGCGATTTTTCAAATGCATTTTTTGGGGAAAAAACACACTTTTTTTAAATTTTAATGCACTAAAACAACTATATTGCCCAAATGTTTGATTAAATAAAAAAGATGATCTTAGGCCGAGTACATGGATACCAAACATGACATGCTTTAAAATTGCGCACAAACGTGCAGTGGCGACAAACTAAATACATTTTTAAAAGCCTTTACAGGTTACCACTTTAGATTTACAGTGGTCTACTGCTAAAATTACTGCCCTCGATCTGACGTTCGCAGTGACCCCTCACATACATGGTGCAATTGCTGTTTACATTTGACGCCAGACCGACGCTTGCGTTCGCCTTTGCGTGAGAGCAGGGGGGGACAGGGGTGCTTTTTTTTTTTTTTTTTTTTTCTTTTTTTTTTTTTTTCTTATTTTTAAACGGTTCCTTTCAATTTTTTTTTTTTTTTAATCATTTTTATTATCTCAGAGAATGTAAATATCCCCTATGATAGCAATAGGTAGTGACCGGTACTCTTTTTTTGAAAAAACTGGGGTCTATTAGACCCTAGATCTCTCCTCTGCCCTCAAAGCATCTGACCACACCAAGATCGGTGTGATAAAATGCTTTCCCAATTTCCCAATGGCGCTGTTTACATCCGGCGAAATCTAAGTCATGAAATGCTTGTAGCTTTCGGTTTCTTAGGCCATAGAGATGTTTGAAGCCACTCTGGTCTCTGATCAGCTCTATGGTCAGCTGGCTGAATCACCGGCTGCATTCTCAGATTCCCTGTTGAGACAGGAGAGCCAGAGAAAAACACGGAAGATGGTGGGGGGGGGGCGCATTCCCTCCCACTGCTTGTAAAAGCAGTCTAGAGGCTAATTAGCTGCTAGGATTGCTTTTACATGAAAGCCGACCGCTGGCTGAAAAAAATACCAAGATGATACCTAAACCTGGAGGCATCATTCTGGTATAACCACTCAAAGTCGTGAATGGCGTATCTGAAGACAAAAAAATGGTTAACAATAAAACACAGTAAACGGTAAAGTATAAAAAATTGCATACCTGAAAAGCAAACATGATAAAACATAATAACAATAAAACATTGCAGAATAGAATAAAGTAAAAAAGAGCAGAACAATAGAGAGAATGCAGAACAATAGAGAGAGAGAGAGAGAGAGAATAAAGCGACAACTATTTTTTTTTTTATTTTATTTTTTTTTTTACACTTTTTTTGTAACTAACTTTTATAACTGTAACCGGTTCCAGGTTCGGGTCTCAAAATTCGATGGCATCTTGGGAGACCCTGTGAAAGTGTGCCTAGTCTGTGCAATGCTGTACCCTACGCTAATACTCAACTAGTGAATGGTAGCGTTCAAAACATTCACCAATGCAAAGACCAGGATTGTCAGGACAGGAGGGACAATAATAGCGGGTGTCACGCCTATATCCGCTCTTGCTGCAGACACCACATCTTTTTTGGGGGGGTTTGTTGGGTAGGGGTACTCGGGAGGACATAAAGAAAATGCCTCTCATGCAGCCGACTGCATTTGGTTGGGGATGTGAATGGGGGAAGTATGGGCGCTGCAGAAGTGGTGGGTTCCCAATTAGGATTGGCGAATGCAGCAGGAAGGGCATTATGGGCACGACGGGCCTGTGTTTGTCTTTTTGGTGGCAGCGGGACACTACTTGTGCTTGTCACCTCACCAGCTTGATCTGCACTTATGGGACTCGCCACATCACCAAGTGTTACTGCAGTGCTGGTTTGACTACGACCGGGGTGTACTAGGCCACTGGTGCTTGCCAGTTCACCAAAACGCTACCAAAAAAACTGTTAGTGATCGCAGGGATCAGGCCTGACTCTGCGAACGCTGCAGTTATGCGTTTAGTGTTTTGTAAGTGACAGTGATCGTTCGATACTGCACTTGGGTGGGCTGGGCCGGGCGGAGTGGCAAAACGCAGGTGCTAGCAGGTATCTGGGCTGATCCCGCTAACACTGCGTTTTTGGGAAGCCTAAACTGCTGGGGATGCTAGTATAGATCTGATCGGATCAGATATTGATCTGTTCAGATACTATACCACTAAGGGAGGTGTACGGTGCGTGCGTGGGTGTTAGCGCTACTGGCGCTAACCTGACGCTGCTTGGGGCTGGTGCTTACCAGGTCACCAAAATGCTACCAAAAAAACTGTTAGCGATCGCAGGGATCAGGCCTGACTCTGCGAACGCTGCAGTTATGCGTTTAGTGTTTTGTAAGTGACAGTGATCGATCGATACTGCACTTGAGTGGGCTGGGCTGGGCGGAGGGGGCAAAATGCAGGTGCTAGCAGGTATCTGGGCTGATCCCGCTAACACTGCTTTTTTGGGAACCCTAAACTGCTGGGGATGTTCTGATCGGATCAGATATTGATGCGTTCAGATACTATACCACTAAGGGAGGCGTATGCTGCGTGGGTGGGTGTTAGCGGTACTGGCGCTAATCTGACGCTGCCTGGGGCGACGCATATCACCGCCGGGCGATCAGGGGGCTAAACCTTTATTAGGTAATAAATGGCGGGTGCCCTGACACTATAAAAAATAAACAAACTAACCAGCGTCACCCGTAACGGTTATACGGTGATCAGTGGTGAAAGGGTTAACTAGGGGGCAATCAAGGGGTTAAAACATTTATAAGATAGTATATGGGGGTCCCTGTCCCTATAAAATGCTGACGGCGAACCTAAATATTTACGTCCCTAACTAGCGTCACCAGTGACACTAATACAGCGATCAGAAAAATGATCGCTTAGGGACACTGGCGACGGGGTGATCAAGGGGTTAAAACTTAAGGGGGGTTAGGGGGGTACCCTAGACCTACAGGGGGCTAATACTAACTGCCCTAACACAGTAACTGTCACAAACTGACACCAATGCAGTAATCAGAAAAAAAAACTGCTTGGTGTCAGTGTGACGGGGTGGGAGGGGTGATTAGGGGGTAAAGGGGGGTATTATGTGTGCCTGGTATGTTCTACTGGGATGTGTTGTGTTTGTGCACTCACTTGGATGTCTTCTCTCCTCGGTGCCAGAACGGAAACTGCCGAGCCGAGGAGAGATGACATCACATCCTCTGCCTCTGTATACTTCACAGAGGCAGGGGAAGCATCTCATTGGCTGGGAGCGATCGCGAGGGGGGGGCCACGATCGGATGGCCCCCCCCTCATCTCTGATCGCTGCCAGACCAACGGCGACCGCCTCAGGCACTGGGGGGGTCCGATCGGACCCCCCGCGGGAAGGCAATCACGTACTATCGCAGCGATCGTTGTATCGCGCATCGCAGCGATCGTTGTTGCGGTGTGTCAGTCTGACAGAGACTCTTTACCACGTGATCAGCCGTGTCCAATCACAGCTGATCACGATGTTAATGGGAAGAGCCAGTGATCGGCTTTTCCTCACTCGCGTCTGACAGACGCGAGTAGAGGAGAGCCAGTCGGCTGCTCTCCTGACAAGTGGGGGGGTTTGTGCTGATTGTTTATCAGCACAGCCCCCCCTCGGATCCTGCCCAGGACCACCAGGGAAGCCGCCCAGGACCACCAGGGTGGCCACCACACTGGACCAACAGGTGTGCCCCCTAGACCCCCAGGGAAATGCCAATCTGTGCCCACTCCAATGCCTACCACTGCTACCAGGGATGCCTATCAGTGTCTCATATCGGTGCCGCGTATCAGTGCCCAGCAGTGCCGCCTTTCAGTGCCACCCATGAGTGCCCATCAGTGCTGCAGATCAGTGCCGCCTACCGGTGCCCATCGTCCGTGCCCGTCAGTGCCCGCTCATTGGTGCCACCTCATCAGTGCCGACGTATCAGTGCCCATCAGTGAAAGAGAAAACGTACTTATTTACAAAATTTTTTTTTTAACAGAAACAAAAGCAAAACTTTTTATTTTTTTCAAAATTTTCGGTCTTTTTTTTTTTTTTTTTTTTTTTTTTTTAACATTTTCAATAATACTACAACATGCATCAGTACAACATGTACCAAAACCCCCCACCCTTCCCTATCCCCGTGCAGCTTCCCCTAGTTACAGGTTATACATATGCTCTTACTTCCAATAACTACATTGGGTACACAATAAAGTCAATGGTGTAGATAATCAACACATACACATTAGTTCAACTAGTTAGGAATATAAAAAACCGTCTACCCATCCAGAAACAAAATATTCCAGTGAGTGTGTCTCTCCTCCTCAACAGATCAATTCACAGTGTACTTGGCATCCAGCCAACATTGCCACGCTTTCTCAAATTTTTTGGGACATCCCCTTCTCAGGTTTGTTGCTTTATAGAAAGGGAGGGCTTTATTGATTAACTCTTTCCAGAAGGATATAGTAGGTGGGTTAGATTTTTTCCAGCACAATAAGATAGCTTTACGTGCATAAAAAAGGGAGAGTGAAATCATGGTTCTTTGTGCCCTACGCGGCGTAAACTCCTCCACCAGGCCCAGCAAACAGACTGCCACTGTTACAGGAACCTGTACCGAGAGCACATTCCGTATAGTGTGTGTCACCCCCTTCCAGAATTCGCGTATCGGGTGGCACTGCCAGAATATGTGGTCAAAATCAGCATTGTCAGCTGTGCAACGTCAGCACTCAGCTGCACTCGTACCATATATCCCAGCTATCCTTGCAGGGGTATAGTATACACGGTGCAGTAATTTAAATTGGATGAGCCTATCTCTGGCCGACACTAAGGTCTGGAAGGGGTGATCCCACATATCATCCCAATCTTCCCCCCCCAAAGTCAGGTACCAGTGCACTCCAGGTATCCCTACATTTGGCAAGCATTTTTGGTCTTACAACAAATCCTTATATACTGCTGATAGCGTTTTTGGTAAGTCTTCTGCCCCCAACATGTTCTCTAATGGTGATAGGCCCAGCTCCAGCTTATCTGAACCGAATTGGGTTAAAAAAGCATGCCTTAGCTGAATGTATCGGAAAAAATACTAGGTAGGTTATATTTTTCCTTAAGTTGATCAAAGGTTAGCAGTTGCTGTCCTCCCAAGTGCTTAAGCTGCTTGATACCTACTCTAGCCCAAATTATTGGGTCAGGGATTTTACTAAAATGTAGTAATCGGGGATTAAACCATAATGGAGTGTCCTGTGACCAACTCCCTTCTGGAGATTTAATCAACTTCTGTGCCCTGTCCCATGCACGAATAGTAACGCGCATCGAGGAGGTCAAAGACGAAGATGCCTGAGGTCCTCTAAATACCAAATAAAACAGACTCTCATATGAACCCATAAAGGCAGCCTCCAGTACTGTCGCTGAGTCCCCGTCATCTCTAGTCAGCCAACGTCTAGCAAACACCATTTGTCCAGCAATGAAATATTTGAATAAATCAGGTAGCGCCAGTCCACCCTGCCCCAGCGGCTCCTGTAAAGTGCGAAGGCTGATTCTAGGATGTGCATCGGACCAGAGAAAGGAACTGAATAAGCTGTTCACCCTCTTAAAAAAAAGAAAAGGGAATCCATATTGGTGATTTTCTTAAGAAATACAGAAAAACTGTAAGAATCTTCATTAAGGACAATGGCAGGTGTCTCCATGCCTCAAGCTGCATCTTAACCTTGTTCAATAAAGGCAACAAGTTTAAGGACAGAAATTCCCCCACCCTAGGTGATATACGTATACCTAAATATTTAATTTCCGACACCCAGAGAATGGGAACCCTGTTGGTTGCCAAAGTCTGGGCGCCGCTATCAATGGCCATCATATTGGATTTTTCCCAATTTACCCGCAGCCCGGAGACCGTGGCAAATTTGTCTAGTACCTGAAACACTGCTTCCAGGGAAGAACCGGCATCTTGCAAAAACAGAAGCATGTCATCAGCGTAAAGAGCAGTACATTCCCGTATACCTCCTACTTCCAATGCCCTCACCTCAGCTGACCTTCTCAAGCTATAGCAAGAGGTTCTATAACTAGTGCAAATAAGGACGGAGATAGCGGGCATCCTTGACGTGTGCCCCTACCCACTGGAAACTGATGTGACACTGAAGTGCCCATTTTTATGGCAGCCCGAGGTGCACTATATAAAAGTGAGATCCAGGTCATGAATACTTCCCCAAATCCCATATGACGCAGTACTGCTAACATGTAATGCCAGTTGACTGAGTCAAAGGCCTTGGCCATGTCAAGGGACACTACCGCCCTATTCCCCGCATTGTCATGATCAATCTGCAAATGAGCGAACAATCTGCGTAGGTTAGTGTCCGTAGATTTTTGAGGTATGAAACCAGTCTGGTCTATGTCCACTAGGGTAGTGATAACTAGTGACAGTCTGGTAGCCAATATTTTCGTAAGAATTTTAAGATCTTGATTTAAAAGCGCGATAGGTCTGTACGATGAACAAGACAACGGGTCTTTGCCTGACTTCGGCAAAAGAATTACTTGTGCCTCTAGCATGGAATTTGGCAAGCAGTTGTGTTTCAAACAATAGTGAAATAGGGCTTTCAGTCTTGGCACCAAGTCCTCAATATGCAACCTATACCACTCTACACAGAAACCGTCTGGACCCGGTGACCTGTGCGGAGGAAAAGCCCTGATAGCTGTTTCAATTTCTTTTTCCGTTATGTCCGCCTTAAGAACATCCCTATCCGAAACAGACAGGACCGGGATGTTCAGAGATGATAACAATGTGTCCAGCTGTTGCTTGTCATACCCCGGAATAGGGGTATACAGGGCTTTGTAATACCCCACAAAAGTGTCCATAATGTCCTCTGGGTCTGTGAGAATGTCTCCCCTACTATTTTTGATACACGGAATGTTCGTCTGTATTCTCTGATCCGCCACTAGCATAGCCAGTAACTTACCATTCTTATCACCCTGCTCAAAAATGGATTCAGCGCACTTTGTCCTGGACGTGTGTGTTAGGTCAGTGAAGTGCAGAGCCAGTATGCGTCGTGCCTCCAACAAGTCATTGTAAGTTGCGTCAGACTTATCATTTGCATGTGCAAGTTCACAAGTCCTTTCCCTTTCTTGCAGTTCTTGTTCCTTTTTATTATAAGACCTACATACCTGTTTAATGGCTGATATATAGTGGCCCCGCATGCAAGCCTTAAACGCATCCCATACCATATCTGGGTTGGCCGACCCTACATTATCCTTCCAGTAACCCGTGAAATGTGGTGCTACCTGGGATGACACCCCTTCCACCTCCAACCAGCCTGGGCTCAACCTCCACGCCCCCTTCCTACAGGCCGAGGGCGTACCAATGTGCACCGATAGTGGTGTATGATCTGAAAGGCCACCAGCTAAATAATTTGCTCCTCCCACTAATTGTAACATAGGAGTGTTGGCAAAAGCCATATCTATCCTTGAGGATGACCTATGTGTTTTTGATAAATGTGAGTAGCTCACTGTTGTAGGGTTCTTCCATCGCCATATTTCTGTTAGAGAGACAGTAGCCGCCCAGGCAGAAAGATCAGCAGACGCCACCCTGTGCGCGTTAGACGAATCCAGGGTAGTAGAAAGAATGGCATTGAAATCCCCTGCTATAATAAGAGGCAGATGCATATATGGGGCTAATTTGCTGAAAAGATCAGAGGATCTGAACCTGAAAAGGAGGAGGTATATAGACATTCACGAAGACCATTTTACACGTGCTAATATCGGCTATTACAATTAGGAACCGGCCACCCGGATCCGAGATCACATGATGTATGGTGCAGGGAATCGCCCTACTAATCAGGATTGAGACTCCCCTAGAATAGGTAGAGTAAGTTGCATGTAGTGCCCGTGGAATCCAGGCTCTACGTAAGGACAGCACCCTGCTCCCATCCAGATGCGTCTCCTGAAGAAATACCACGTGCGGAGTGATCGACTTTAGGTATTGGAACATCAAGGCTCGACGGAATTTGTCATTTAAGCCTCTGACGTTCCAAGAGACCAAATTGAGTGTTGATCCTGCCATAAACATGTTGCAAATCAATATACATTACACATAGTACCATCATGTTACCAAAAAAATAGACAGGTAGATTACATGACCCATATAAACCCCTAAATACCTGTATATCTATGGGTTTAAAGTGGGAAGCTGCACTAAAGAAAAAAAATCCCTGAACCCCCAGAACTCCCTGCTGCAGTGTAACAAACAAACACAACCAGTACACGCCACTTTTTCCCAAAACCTGTCCAAAAAAAGTCCTGAAAAACGTGGCCATAGAAAAATTGAGTAGTAAAAAATAGAAAAAGTAGAAAAAAAAAAGAGCAAAATTACTCTCCTAAGGTCCATCAGTTTGAGAGACAGTGTCTGTGCCTTCCAAGCTCCGTGACTCTGCTCCGGATATTCTTCCATTCCTCTACAACAGAATGTGTCCCCTTTCATTTTCAAGCATTTGTACGTCCTGCATACAGAAAATGTGTAAGGGACCAATTGCCACGGATTATCCCTTTATAAAGGAGACTGTAAAAATATAGATGTTCATGCATGACAATGCACTTAGCAGAATTTCTTCAAACCCCCCCCCTCCCCCAAAACTTAGACAGGAGAAAAAGAACCTCCAAGCAATGTCAACAGTTATAAGAAAAACAGACATCTTTAGCCAGCAGCTTGTAGCCTTTTTTACTCAATAACTGTCGATCCAGTCGCTGGCTTCCAAAGGGGTGTCAAAGAATCGCACAGTGCCCTTGTATGGGATCCTTAGCCTACTAGGGTATAGCATGCTGTACTTGATCTCTTTCTCCCATACCCGGCGTCTCACCTCATTGAACGATCTGCGTCGTTTCTGGACCTCGGCCGAGAAATCCGTAAAAAACATTAATTTTGTATTTTCATAAGGTAACTCCGGATGCTTTCGTGCTTCAGCCAAAATCATGTCCCTGTCGCGATAATTGAGGAACCGGACTAGAAACGGTCGCAGCGGGGCCCCTTTAGGGCGGCGGCCCGTTGGTACTCTGTGGGCTCTTTCTACCACATATGTGGGTGGCATGTCAGGCAAATTTAATACATCTTTAAACAGCGATTCTGCAAATATTGCTGGGCGGGTGCCCTCCTCACCTTCCGGTAGGCCCACCACGTGAATATTATTGCGTCTTTGTCTGTTCTCCGCGTCGTCCACTTTATTAACCAGCGTGTGTACCAGGTACTGTAGTTCATTTATCTGAGAGGAATGAGAACTCTGCTGGTCTTCTACAGTGCTTATGCGACCCTCGGCTTCAGAAAGTCTTCCTCTGATTTTGTCTAAGTCATGGCGTATGAGGGTGCATTCAGATGCCAGGTGCTCCACCTTCACCATTAACGTGGTTTTAAACCCCTCAATTGCCGCTAGGATGGGCTTTGTAATTGCCTCCAGTGTTGCCTCTATCTCCCCTGCAGGGCCCTCCATCGCCACAGGAGACTGTTGGGCTCCGCTCCTTCCTCTCCCCACGTTGTGCTCCGAGAGAGCCTAAGATGGCACCCGGAGAGCCTGCGGGAGAGCCTAAGATGGCGCCCGGAGAGCCTGCGGCCTGCCCGTTCCCGGCTTCTGAGTCTTCGCGGCGGTTTGCGTCTTTCCCCGGGCCCTCACTGACATTTCGGTCACCGAGTGATGCAGGGTGAACGGGGAGATCGATGGATGTCTTTTTAGCCACGAACGAGGCTTCAAAACGGGCGTATAGTCAGGATTTGCATGGAGCTCTTCAGGCACACGTCTTTCTCAGCTCACATCCCGGCCACGCCCCTTTTTTTATTTGTTTAGCAAAAAATAAAAACCCCGGAGGTGATCAAATGCCACCAAAAGAAAGCTCTATTTGTGGGAACAAAATTATAAAAATGTAGTTTGTGTACAGTGTAGCATGACCGCGCAATTGTCATTCAAACTGCGACAACGCTAAAAGCTAAAAATTGGTCTGGGCAGGAAGGTGTATAAATGCCCTGTATTGAAGTGGTTAAGTATCCGTGGGTGGATGCCATCTGGTCCAGGTGCTTTATTCACCTTTTTTATGCAATGTAAATATTTCTTGACTATCAATTTTTGATCAACTGTACCATAAAATTGTCTTGTAATAGGTTTATACACTTTTGCCCTTTAACTGCTCCTGCGGTGTCATTATTCCAATTTACTTAATCTATTTTATTTAAACTTAATTTCTTAATTTAGCGTGTTGATGGGGGGACCAGGGAAGGTGAAATATAAGCAGAATAAGCTTCAGCTTTAACCGCTACTGGACCGTCCCACGTACAGTTGTACTCATAAGTTTACATACCCTGGCAGAATTTGATTTCTTGGCCATTTTTCAGAGAATATGAATGATAACAAACTTTTCTTTCACTCGTGGTTAGTGTTTGGCTGAAGCCATTTATTATCAATCAACTGTGTTTACTCTTTTTTTAAATCATAATGGCAACAAACTACCCAAATGACCCTGATCAAAAGTTTACATACCCCAGTTCTTAATACCATGTATTGCCCCATTTAACATCAATGACAGCATTAAGTCTTTTGTGGTATTTGTGGATGAGGCTCTTTATCTTAGATGGTAAAGCTGCCCATTCCTCTTGGCAAAAAGCCTCCAGTTCTTGTAAGTTCTTGGGCTGTCTTGCATGAGCTGCATGTTTGAGATCTCCCCAGAGTGGCTCAATGATATTGAGGTCAGAAGACAGAGATGGCCACTCCAGAACCTTCACTTTATTCTGCTGTAGCCAATGACAGATCAACTTGGCCTTGGGTTTTGGATCATTATCATGTTGGCATGTCCAAGTACGTCCCATGCACAGCTCCTGGCTGAATGCAAATGTTCCTCCAGTATTTTTTGATAACATACTGCATTCATGTTGCCATCAATTTTGACCAGATTTCCTGTGCCTTTTTGTAGCTCACACATCCCCAAAACATCAGCGATCCACCTCCGTACCTTTCATCATAGGCCTTGTTGACTCCTCTTGAAATGTAGCTTTTATGGTTGTAGCCAAAATGCTAAATTTTGATCTCATCACTCCAATTGACTTTGTGCCAGAAGGTTTGAGGCTTGTCTCTGTGCTGTTTGGCGTATTGTAAGCGGGATACTTTGTGGCATTTGCGTAGTAATGGCTTTCTTCTGGCGACTCGACCATGCAGCCCATCTTTCTTCAAGTGCCTCCTTATTGTGCATCTTGAAATATCCACGCCACATGTTTTCAGAGTCCTGTATTTAACCTGAAGTTATTTGTGGGTTTTTCTTTGCATTCCCAACAATTCTCATGGCAGTTGTGGCTGAAATTTTAGTTGGTCTACCTGACCATGGTTTGGTTTCAACAGAACCCCTCATTTTACACTTCCTAATTAGTCTGAACACTGCCGATTGGCATTCTCATTCATTGGATATCTTTTTATATCCCTTTCCTGTTTTATACAGTTCAACTACCTTTTCCCGCAGATCCTTTGACAATTCTTTTGCTTTTCCCATGACTCAGAATCCAGAAACCTCAGTGCAGCACTGGATGCAAGGATCTGTCAAGAGTCCAGAAACTCATTGACCTTTTATACACACATCAATTACAAGCAAATGGATCATAGGTGAGAGTGGTTACCTTTCAATAGCAATTCAAACCCCTTTGTGTCAACTTGTGTGCATAATATCAGGCCAAAATCACCAGGGTATGTAAACTTTTGATCAGGGTCATTTGGGTAGTTTCTGTTGCCCTTATGATTTTAAAAAGACAGTTGATGATAAATGGCTTCAGCCAAACACTAACCATGAGTGAAAAAAGTTTGTGTTATTAATATTCTCTGAAAAATAACCAAGAAATCATATATTCTGCCAAGGTATGTAAACTTATGAGCACAATTGTATATTTAACCACTTCAATACCTGGCACTTATGCACCTTCCCGCCCAGACCAATTTTCAGCTTTCAGCGCTCTCACACTTTGAATGACAATTACTCAGTCATGCTACACTGTATCCAAACAAAATTGTTATTTTCTTCTGACAAATAGAGCTTTCTTTTGGTGGTATTTAATCACAGCTGGGTTTATTTTTTGCGATATAAGCGAAAAAACAGCGAAAAATTTGAAAAAAAAAACTTTTTTTTTTTGTTTTTTTTGTTTTTTTTGTTTTTTTTTGTTGTAAAATTTTGCAAATAAGTCATTTTTCTTCATAAATTTGTGGCAAAATTTATACTGCTACATATCTTTGGTAAAAATAACCCAAATTAATGTATATTTGGTCTTTGTGAAAGCTAGAGTCTACAAACTATGGTGCCAATCACTAAAAATTGATCACACCTGATGTACTGAAGGCCTATCATTTCTTGAGTCAATAACAAACCAGGAAAGTACAAATACCCCCCAAATGACCCCTTTTTGGAAAGTGGACAGTCCAAGCTATTCACCAAGTGGTGAGTTTTTTGAAGTTGTAATTTTTTCCCACAATTCTTGGGAAAATTTTAAGATTTTTTTTTTTTTTTTTTTTACAAACTGGTCATATTAACAGGTTATTTCTCTCACACAGCATATGCATAATTGCAATTACACCACAAAATACATTCTGCTACTCCTCCCGAGTATGGCGATACCACGTGTGAGACTTTTACACAGCCTGGCCACATAGAGGCCCAATATTGAAGTAGCACCTTTAGGCGTTCTACAAGCATAAATTGCACATATCCTTTCTCAACAGCCTATTACACTTTTGAATGCCCTGGAGCACCAGGTCAATGGAATTGTCCACAAAATGAACCCATTTTGGAAAGCACACACACCCCAACGTATAATCTGAGGCATAATGAGTCTTTTGAACGGTTCTTTTTTCCAGTAAGTTTTGGAAAATGTGGGGAAAAAAAATAAATGCATTTTTTTTACACAAAGTTGTCCATTTATAAGATATTTCTAACACATAGCATGTACATAGGAGTAGAAGAATGGATTTTGGGGTGCCATTTTTGCTGAGTATGGCAATACCACATGTTTGAGACTTTTACACAGCCTGGCCACATACAGGTGCCCAACATCCAAGTAGCACCTCCAGGCATTCTAGCAGCATTAAGCACACATTTTCTGACTACCGATCACATTTTTGAAGGCCCTTCATATTTCTAACACATAGCAGGTACATACCAAATAACAAAAGATTACCTGTGGTTTTAGAAGTGCAGTGGTCCACAGAGGAGAGCATCGGTCCAGGCAGCAGGCAGGAATGAGGTCAGTGACAACAAAAGCAGTCATCCAGGCAGCAGGCAGGAATACTGTCCATAGGTCGTACAGGCAGAGATAATGTCAGCACAGCCAAAGCACAGGTCCAGGTAGCAGGCAGAGGTGTCCCGGCAGAAATACTATCCAAAATCAGTAGAGGCAGCAGGCAGATATATGGTCAACACAGCCAAAGTATTGGTCCAAGCAGCAGGAAGAAACATGGTCCATAATGTCATGGGTCATTACAGGCAGCAATATGGTCAGCACAGCCAAAGTATTGATCCAGGGAGCAGGAATATCAATCAAGCTTAGGGCCAGGGGGACAGGGGTAGAGCCTTCTCCCACCCAAGCCTCCGGGCAACCAGACCCTGTTCTGGGAGCACAGAAAACGAAAAACAGTTTTTCTCTACTCAGAATGCTATTCTGAAGCCCCTCACATATGTGAGACTCCTGTGTACTGAAGTAGATGGCCAAAAGATCAGTCCAAGTGGCAGGCAAAAACATGGTCGATTAACAGGGCAAGGTCGGTGCACGTGGAAGTCAGAAACATGGCTTAAATCGGCAGGCAGAGGCATCATCAGTAAACAGGCTGAGTTTGGTGCACGTGGAAGTCAGAAACGTGGTTTAAATCAGCAAGCAAAGACATTGTCGGTAAACAGGCCAGGGTCAGTTAATTAACATGGTAGCAGACAAATGGGGAAATGGCAGTCTGTTAATAATAATAAGGGGAATTAATATTAGATGGATGTATGATAATTTATGAAGCAATCACCAATGCACAGGCCAGGTTGGGAGGGACTTTGGGGACAATAATAGCTGGTATCTTCTTACTCCTCTGCTGCATACACAGTAGGGCTGGGAAAAAAATCGATTTGAATCTTGAATCGAGTTGAGAGGTCAAATCGATTCAAATCTTCTTCAAATCGATTTTTTTAGATTTTTTTTTTTTTAACAGCACCGGGCCTGAGGAGCTGCGGGCACGATTTTTCAGGCGAGGCCCCGGCTTCGGCCTAGTCCGCGAGGCCCGACGCTGTGCATGGGTGGGTGGGTGGGTGTGTAGGCGGGGTAATGGGCGAGGCTGTTGGTGGAACACTGCTGTGTATTGGAGGGCTGTGATATCAGAAGGAGGAGGGGGTGGGGGGATCACAGGGACATTCCCGGGCTGCAGAGAGAGAGAGAGAAGGGAGGGTGAGTCAGAGCTGCCTGTATGGTGTATTTCATGAGATACTGATAGCCATGTGATCACTGCCAGAAAGAATAATACCTCAGAGGAGAGAAGTCACATCACATCCCATTCCATATATTCACCCTTTTTAAATTTCATTACACAGCACTGTGCTCAATATATGACATCACACAGCAATGTGCTCATCACTGTATACTGACACGCTACATCACTGTATACTGACACGCTACATCACTGTATACTGACACGCTACATCACTGTATACTGACACGCTACATCACTGTATACTGACACGCTACATCACTGTATACTGACACGCTACATCACTGTATACTGACACGCTACATCACTGTATACTGACACGCTACATCACTGTATACTGACACGCTACATCACTGTATACTGACACGCTACATCACTGTATACTGACACGCTACATCACTGTATACTGACACGCTACATCACTGTATACTGACACGCTACATCACTGTATACTGACACGCTACATCACTGTATACTGACACGCTACATCACTGTATACTGACACGCTACATCACTGTATACTGACACGCTACATCACTGTATACTGACACGCTACATCACTGTATACTGACACACTACATCGCTGAATACTGACACGTGTCAGTATACGGTGATGTAGCGACGTGTCAGTATACGGTGATGTAGCGACGTGTCAGTATACGGTGATGTAGCGACGTGTCAGTATACGGTGATGTAGCGACGTGTCAGTATACGGTGATGTAGCGACGTGTCAGTATACGGTGATGTAGCGTGTCAGTATACGGTGATGTAGCGTGTCAGTATACGGTGATGTAGCGTGTCAGTATACGGTGATGTAGCGTGTCAGTATACGGTGATGTAGCGACGTGTCAGTATATGGTGATGTAGTATGTCAGTATACGGTGATGTAGCGACGTGTCAGTATACGGTGATGTAGCGACGTGTCAGTATACGGTGATGTAGCGACGTGTCAGTATACGGTGATGTAGCGACGTGTCAGTATACGGTGATGTAGCGACGTGTCAGTATACGGTGATGTAGCGACGTGTCAGTATACGGTGATGTAGCGACGTGTCAGTATACGGTGATGTAGCGACGTGTCAGTATACGGTGATGTAGCGACGTGTCAGTATACGGTGATGTAGCGACGTGTCAGTATACGGTGATGTAGCGACGTGTCAGTATACGGTGATGTAGCGACGTGTCAGTATACGGTGATGTAGCGACGTGTCAGTATACGGTGATGTAGCGACGTGTCAGTATACGGTGATGTAGCGACGTGTCAGTATACGGTGATGTAGCGACGTGTCAGTATACGGTGATGTAGCGACGTGTCAGTATACGGTGATGTAGCGACGTGTCAGTATACGGTGATGTAGCGACGTGTCAGTATACGGTGATGTAGCGACGTGTCAGTATACGGTGATGTAGCGACGTGTCAGTATACGGTGATGTAGCGTGTCAGTATACGGTGATGTAGCGTGTCAGTATACGGTGATGTAGCGACGTGTCAGTATATGGTGATGTAGTATGTCAGTATACGGTGATGTAGCGACGTGTCAGTATACGGTGATGTAGTGTGTCAGTATATACAGTGATGTAGTGTCACCTGTCACCACCGAGCTTGCCTCAACCTGCTGTTGATAGGTACATTTTCCTTGCAAAGAATTTTTAAAATGCACTTACATTTTTTTGGAAATTTTGTTTGTTGATGCACTTTAAGATAATAAAAAAAAAAAAAAAAAATCGGATTCGAATCGTGAATCGAGTTTTTTATAAAAAAATCGCAGATTTTTTTGGGGGGGAAAATCTCCCAGCCCTAATACACAGCATTTCTTTTGGTGTCTTCTTCCAGATTCTGTGGGGGGAATGTGATGGGCAAAGTGTTGCTCGTGAAGTCGACTCACGCTATCAGAGTGCATACTTCCTGGGGCGGGACCTTGTTGGTAAATGAGGGCAGTGACGATATCTTCAATATACTTGAGGTAGGAGATTTGTTGGTTTTGAGTTGCTTTTTGGTAGCAAACAAATTAAAAAGGGCCATGTGAAACAGGTGAAATGCAACTTTCTGGTTGATGGGGCTGCAGCATCTGATTGTTTAAACCCACCCCCCCTGTACATATTGTAATCGTGGACACATTCGGGCTTTACAAAGGGGCCGCGTCTTCTATGGATCTCCACCACGGTGTCATTGTGGATGGTAGATAGGATGTGGACATCTTTCTTGTCCCTCCACTTCATGGCCAACACCTCCTCGTTCCTCATGAATGCCGATTCTCCGTTTTGCAATTTTTTTTTTGTCAACAGATTTTGTGGGAATCCCTTCCATTTTTTAAATTTTTTTTTAAAGTACCGCAGGCCGGGGTTTTTTTTACTATAAAGGTGATGAAGAAGGGGCAGGATGGTATGATAGTTGCCAACATATAAATGGTATCCTTTGTCGAACAGGGGATATGCCAGCTCCAAGACAATTTTCCCACTGGTTCCAATATATGTGGGGCTGGAGCTTGGGAGTCTTTGCCTTCATAGATCTGGAATGTGAAGACATATCCAGTGGCTCGATCACATAATTTAATTTCAGCCCATACCTTTCTCTCTTGCTTGGTATATACTGCTTTAAGTGCAGTCGGCCAGTGAAATGTATGAGGGACTCGTCCACAAACTTTTTGGTCTGGGATAAAAACGTCTCTAAATCGCTGGGAAAAGGAATTGATTAGGGGGCGTATCTTGTACAATTTGTCGTGGTTGGGATGATCTCGGGGAGGGCACTGTGAATTGTCATTGAAGTGGAGAAAACACATAATCATGTTGTATCTTGTCCTGGACATGACAGCGGAATATATGGGCATATGGTGGAGGGTGGACCAATATGCATGGACTTCATTCTTTTTTGTAAGCCCCATATTAAACATAAGGCCCAAAAACAATTTAAATTTGTCCAGTGTTAGGCATCGCCACTGGAACATGCGGGCATAGGAAGAGTTGGGGTTGGCAGCAATAAATTGGGATGCATACAGGTTAGTTTGATCCACCATATTCTGCAGCAAATCTTGTGAGAAAAATAAAGAAAAATAATAAAATTGAGAAAAATTCATAGTGTCAGGCTGCACACCTGGCTGTGCGGTGAAAGGGGGGATGATGGCGGATCCTGAGTTGGCAGGCAACCATAAGGGGTTTGCCAGGGCATCGGGAAGGTGGGACTGGGGCTGGGTTCTTCGGGTTTGTGTGCGATTCCAGTACTTGTACTGGGCTCCTCTTCCTGGGGTCTGGCGCTGCTGGTGGTGGACAGATCTCCTGATCTTGGTCCTAATCTTGGTCCTGATCTCATTCTTTTGGGAGGGACGGTTTCCTTTGAGGACTTGGACTCTGATCCACTATCCTCCACTGGCTCGTATTCCGAACCTGAATCGGATGATGGGAGCTCCCCGCTGCTCTCATCCATCCGACATGGTAAGAAGGGCATATGCCTCCTCAGGTGTGTAAACCCTTAGCGACATTATGGTAGTGCTTTTTGGCAGGCCTATGTAATGGTACTGCTGGTGGTACCGCTATATTAGTGGCGGGCCTGTGTGTTGGTACCGATGGCGGTACAGGTGGTGGTGGTGGTACCGATGTATTAGTGGCGGGCCTGTGTGGTGGTACCGATGGCGGTACAGGCGGTCGCGGTACTGGTGGTGATACTGGTAGCAGGCCTGTGTGGCGGTATAGATGGTGGGCCTGATGGCGGAACTGCTGGTGGTACTGATGGCGGTACTGGTAGCCTGTGTGGCGGTACTGATGGCGGTGGGCCTTTGACAGATGGGCTGATTGACAGATGGGCTGGGCTGTGTGACAGGTCCTCTTTATTTTGGGGGGGTCGTGTTGTGCACAGTATACAGACAGAACACTGATATCTCACTTACTGATCCCTGCTCTCTCCTCACACGATCGGTGTGTGAGGAGAGAGCAGAGATCAGATAGTAACTACTCTTGTGTTGACATTTGTGACTGGCTGTGATTGGACACAGCCGGTCACGTGGTAAACAGCCAATTTAATTGGTCCAACGGACACCCGCCTTCCTCGATCCCTGCCCTACACTCCGGGGGCGCGCCGCCGAGTTTGTTGTGACATGTGATTGGCTGTGACTTTGACACAGCCGATCACCTGGTAAACAGCCAAATTCATTGGCTGTTTACCGTGATCTGGGAAGCGATGTGTCCGAGGAACACACGCTGTCCCCGATCGCCACGCTGCGGGCGTGCACTAGGGGGTTATCCTGCTGGACGTCATGACCCCCAGTCAGGATAACGCAACCACCGCCCAGCTGTCAATCTGCTATAAGCCGGGCGGGAAGTGGTTTAATGCAGCAGGGCGGCCCTTCAGCACAAAATTGCGTACCTGTACGTGATTTTGATTGCAGAGTCTGGCGCTCTCTCCAGGCGACCCACTCATGCTGTGATTGGACACAGTGGGAGCCAATTAGCTGGTCCAGCAGACCCGATAATTGTTCCCGATGCAGACAGAAAGGTGGTCTGCCCATGTAAACAAGTCAGATCCCTGTTCTGTCAGAGGGGACGATCCCTTAAAAGTGTAATTTTAGTGTCAAATTTGTCTGCCACAATGTCGCAGTCCTGGAAAAAATGGCTGATCACTCCCATTACTAGTAAAAAATTCCATAAATATATCCCATAGTTTGTAGACGCTGTAACTTTGCACAAATCGATCAATATACACTTATTTGGATTTATTTATTTTACCAAAAATATTTAGCAGAATACATATTGGCCTAAGTTGATGAAGAAATTAGATGTCTAATAAAAAAAAAGTTTTATAGCAGAAAGTAAAAAATGTTACCTTTTTTGTGTTTTGCGCAAAAAGTAAAAACCGCAAAGGTGATCAAATATTGCCAAAGGAAAGCTCCATTTGTGGAGAAAAAGTACATAAATTTTATTGGGGTACAGTGTTGCACAAACATGCAATTGTCAAAGTAACGCAGTGTCATCGCAAAAAATGGCCTGGTCATATAGGGGGGTAAACCTTCCGGAGCGGAAGAGGTTAAAGTGGTACCAAACGGCTACCTCTCTATGTCTTGGCCATCAACACTTCTACCCTCTCTACTATGCCACTGTCCAGGGCCGTTTTTTCGCATGGGCACACTGGGCAGTTGCCCGGGGGCCCCACCTGCCCAGCGACCCCAGCCAGGGCCGGACAGGACTGCCGCATACCTCCCAACAGTCCTGGATTGTACCCTTGTCCCGCGATCCCTTCGTGTGGGAAGTATGCTTGGCTGCCGCTGACTTTTTTTTTTTTAAATATTGATGACTCCGCTTGCACTGCTCTGCTCAGTCTCTCCAGCCAAGGCTGTAGTGTCTGTAGATCCAGCCGGGGCGCGTTGCCGCCTACTCGTCATGACTCCTGCTGCGGAGTGTGAGGAGGGGCTGGGAGTCTTTGTGGAGTGGCAGGCACTGGCAGCTCGGGTTGTGGCCGAAGAGCAGGACAGAGCCAGAGGAACCAACTGCAAGGCAGCTGGCCTCAAGCCCAGCTGCCCAAAGAGCCGACTGTCTGCTGAGACCAAGGGTAGACTGGCCAGTGGGGGGCCCAGGGCCCCATGAGAGGCTCTGTCCTGATATATCTTTATTCAGGTCAGCAACCCGGTGGCACCCGAGAGTTACACATAAAAGCCGGCCAGCAGCTGCATACATGGAGAGCAGTGCGGCTGGTTCACGCCCACCATTATTCCCACCCACTTCTTTTCATGCAGCGTCCGTTCTGCACATCTCAGTGTGCACAGAAGCAGTTGGATTCCCCAGGCAGCTCTCCCTTTGAAATGGTAATTACCATTGTAATGCTAATTATTGTAAGCAGACTCATGGCCAGGCTTTTCTGCACATCGATCTGATTAATGAGCTGTGTGCACTTGCTGTCTCTCAGTCCTTCTCCCCTCAGCAGCCATGCACCTGGCTCAGGCTGTAGGGCAGACCATTATATGCAAAAAAGTTAAGGGTTTTTATTTAATTAGATTTGTAACTACTGCTTTATTGCAGGCTTTTTAAGTACTACTATGCAGTATTTACAAAGCCAGTTATACTATTTTTTAAGCTGGTTTTGTGAGTGCCTGGTAGTGTACTGGGGGACAGGGGATGAGTTGTACATGGCACCACAGGGCTCTCCAGGTGGCTCTGATCACTGCTAGAGCTGTTCTGCACCTGGGGTACATTGGATCCAAGCTGGCCAGACACTTGTCAGCTCCATGTATGGACAGATCAGCAATGTGCAGCTCCAGGGAGGACTTTGGTGCAGGGTTTGGGACTGGCAGGCTCCTCCAGGGGGGTTTCCAGTGCCGTGTCAGCTTGCCCTGTCCTTGCACACTCTGTACACGGCTCATTCGAGAACCCTGCACACTCTGTACACAGCTCATTCGAGAACCCTGCACATTCTGTACATAGCTCACCCGAGAACCCTGCACGCTGTACGTAGCTCACCCCAGAACCCTGCGCGCTGTACGTAGCTCACCCCAGAACCCTGCGCGCTGTACGTAGCTCACCCCAGAACCCTGCGCGCTGTACGCAGCTCACCCCAGAACCCTGCGCGCTGTATGCAGCTCACCCCAGAACCCTGCACGCTGTACGCAGCTCACCCCAGAACCCTGCACGCTGTATGCAGCTCACCCCAGAACCCTGCACGCTGTATGCAGCTCACCCCAGAACCCTGCACGCTGTATGCAGCTCACCCCAGAACCCTGCACGCTGTATGCAGCTCACCCCAGAACCCTGCACGCTGTATGCAGCTCACCCCAGAACCCTGCACGCTGTATGCAGCTCACCCCAGAACCCTGTATGCAGCTCACCCCAGAACCCTGTATGCAGCTCACCCCAGAACCCTGTATGCAGCTCACCCCAGAACCCTGTATGCAGCTCACCCCAGAACCCTGTATGCAGCTCACCCCAGAACCCTGTATGCAGCTCACCCCAGAACCCTGTATGCAGCTCACCCCAGAACCCTGTATGCAGCTCACCCCAGAACCCTGTATGCAGCTCACCCCAGAACCCTGTATGCAGCTCACCCCAGAACCCTGTATGCAGCTCACCCCAGAACCCTGTATGCAGCTCACCCCAGAACCCTGTATGCAGCTCACCCCAGAACCCTGTATGCAGCTCACCCCAGAACCCTGTATGCAGCTCACCCCAGAACCCTGCACGCAGCTCACCCCAGAACCCTGCACGCAGCTCACCCCAGAACCCTGCACGCAGCTCACCCCAGAACCCTGCACGCAGCTCACCCCAGAACCCTGCACGCAGCTCACCCCAGAACCCTGCACGCAGCTCACCCCAGAACCCTGCACGCAGCTCACCCCAGAACCCTGCACGCAGCTCACCCCAGAACCCTGCACGCAGCTCACCCCAGAACCCTGCACGCAGCTCACCCCAGAACCCTGCACGCAGCTCACCCCAGAACCCTGCACGCAGCTCACCCCAGAACCCTGCACGCAGCTCACCCCAGAACCCTGCACGCAGCTCACCCCAGAACCCTGCACGCAGCTCACCCCAGAACCCTGCACGCTGTACGTAGCTCACTAAAGCTGCATTTGATGGGCAATCGTGCGTGATTGTGTAGACAGGGCCCCAGTGCACTGTATTGCCTGGGGGCCTATAATGCTCTTAAGATGGCACTGTCACTGTCTGAATGTACAATACAAGTGAACAAGCCTTGTTTTCATGTAAAGTTACCATGAAGACTTGGCTCTGCATATTGGATGGTTAAGCGTCTTGGAGAAAATTCAGTGCAATGCCACAAAGTAATGCAAATAAAGGCACGGCACATAAATGAATAGATTGACAGTACACTCAGTGCGCTGTCAATCAGGATAAATGCATATGTACCAGTTCCATCATTTAAAGAAACAGATTTTTTTTTTTTCTTAAACTGAATAAGTTAAGGCTTTTTTGAAGCCAACAACTTGTAAATCACTTTACCCTGCTCCATATGGTGCAAAGTTGTCCAGGTGAGTTTACTACTACTTTCTTTTCAATCTTAGTTTATTTCAATATAAATATATAGCAGAAAGATAAGGTACTGTACAGTATAATATTGTATACATTATATACAGAACAATAAGGGTAACCTTTATTATATATGCATAGGAATATATGCCTTGGTATACAGCTTCCGGTAAAATACTGTATTATCACATTATATATAGAGGATTGTAATGTAATAGTAAAATAACGTGTGGGGGAACCAACCTATGACCACCTTTATAACTTTTCGTGTTTGTGTTATCAGGAGATTCCTCCTCGTCGGGCTGGAACGCTGTAAGGATCATTCAATCATTTATTTTAGATATTCAAGTAGTTGAGCAATTCTGGATATATCTTTGTTTTATATATTTGAGTGACTGGTTCAGTACATAAAGAAGGCAGAGAGAAAGGTATGAGTGAGAGCATGTAGAGAGATAAGGGATGACAACAAAAGTGGGAAGCACCCCAACATGGCTAATCGGCGGGCACGGACGGGGCATCTCTGATCCATATGGGGAAGTCATCAGAGTATCGAAACATCGACCATGAGGTCTAGGTAATGGAGAACTGTTCCTCCTTCCCTGCTTCCTGCACCAGCAGACGTTCCAGATCTCTTATCCGATCCACTTCGACAGCCCAATCACCCAAGGAAGGCACATCTATTGTTCTCCAATGTCTGGGGATCACTGTCCTGACCGCGGCCAAAAAGTGGCGCAGTATGTCTTTTTTTAATCAACTTGAGTGGGCCCGGAAGTATAGATAGTAGGGCTATCTCTGGTGTGGGCTTAATTGAGGTCGCCATCAGCCTGTTGTATAGATCAAAGACCTTTTGCCAAAATTTCCGAATTGGGGGGCATGCCCACCATATGTGGAGCATTGTCCCACTAGAGGACAGGCATCTCCAACAAGTACCTGAGATAGAGGGGTTAAATCATTGGATAGTCACCGGGCATCTGTACCATCTCGTTAATAGCTTAAACCCTTTTTCTTGAGTCTTGGTTGCCAAAGAGATCCTATGCGTTAAAATAAAGCTTTTTTGCCAATCAGCAGGGGAGATGGAATGCTGTAGATCTGTTTCCCATTTCTGCATGTATGTTGGAAGGTCAGGGGTAGATACGTTTAATAGAAGGGAGTAAAACAGTGATACTACATGTGTTGGCGGGTCTGGTTGTAAGAGCAGCTTGTCAAAGTCTGTCGGGTCATCTAGAATTTCTGAAATGGGGGAGAAAGTACGTTTGTATGATATTGACTCCTTTGTAACCACATGGTTGGGGGCCCCGGACCCGTCTGGGGAGGTATGTCTGGTCTCAAAGATGGGTCAGCGTGTAATACCTGTGCCAAACGTCTATGACTATCCCTATTCCAGGGTCCAAATCTCTCCTCAACCTCCGCCGGGGGTAAAGCCTGAGTCCCAAAGAGAGGAGTCATCGGGCCCCGGGGTTTAGATAATTTACTCGTTAATAGCAGTCGGTCCCATATCTGAAGAGTCTGACGAGTAAGGGCAGTAGAGAGGGTACCATCCTTACGCCGAGCCGTAAGAGTTTACTACTACTTAATATGTATGGTATGTGAACAAAATATTTCCTCTGCTGGCTTTAGGTACCTTCCTTTTGGGAAGTTCAGTGCACTCATCCAGGTAAAAAGGCAGAAGCAGCCAATCTGCTTAAGTAGGGAGCAGGATAGTGGTTTTATACAAGCCATATGTTTAAATGGACACACGTCCGTTTAGCACTAGTCCTGGTCTGCAACGTAAGGGTGTTCCCGTGGAACCCTTCAGGAGAAAGGAGACTCTCTGAATCCTTATATTGCAGCCAGTGCTGGGGGGACCAACAAAAAATGGAAAGGAGAATATCGGAACAGCAAAAGGCAGCATGTTGGGTAACTTTTAACCTTTTAGCATGCAAAATATATTTAAATTGTGTCTTTTAGTACCACTTTAAAGTATAACTAAAGGCAATTTTTTTTTCTCTAAGTTTTTTAGATTGAGAAGAAATTAGAATACCTGTCAGGCTTTTATTGCTGTCTGTACCCCCATTAGGGAGATTCTCTCTCTCTCTATTCATTTTATTTACCACTATCGCCAAACATGAAATAAAATCTCAAATTTTGAGGTGTAACCTCAAAATGGTTACATTTTCCGCACAATTTCTGCTTCTTCTGTACTACCTGTGCAGTGGGGGAACAACTTTCAGTTTGTGGCTCTGCCCTAGCTATAGCGCACTGCGAGGTGCTGGCCCAGGTTTTGGCTCCTCTGCCAGCACAGGAGATCCCCGTTCTGGAGTATCTGACGTAATCTTGCAGGAACAATCAAGAGAATGCCTCTAGGCCACTGTGCAGCAGACTAAAAGTCCTGAAGGACTTTCTGTCCTCAGTCTCAAGAAATTGACCCCGGAGCCATTGAATCGGTTGGAATATCTGGGTCTCATTTTGGACATGGCTCTGGCATGCGTATTCTATCCCCAGGAAAAGTTTTGGATCCTTTTGGCTACAGGGTGAAGTTTTAGTTCCCTGAAAATGCCCTAGGTTTGCTTCTGCATGAGGGTGCTGGGGTTGATGGTAACCATTTTTTTTTTCTTTGCAAACGGTGTTTTTTTTCTTTGTATAATCCTTTATTTAGAACAAAATGACATAGCAAACCTTTCCATACAAACAATCAAACTAACAGATAAATAAAATAAAAGAACAATAGTGGTTGTTTGACTAGGTGATACTAGGGCTTTCCTCTTTAGGAGTACTAAGCCAGCAAATGCTGCTCAAAACTCTAAAGTGACTACAGAGTCGCCCAGCCAGCCTGAGTGCCGGGGAGGTGGCAAAAATAGCCTCCAGCTAACCTCCCACAACAAGATATTAGACACTGAAGGGGAGAGACAGCGCTGCCATCTGGGGAGGAGGCCTCTCCTGCAGCGACAAGACACTAGGGCTACATGTCTAGCTACTGCATTATTGCGCAGTACAGTTACCAAATTCCGCAAAACAAGAAATCTATGCATTATTCAAAAGAAGAAAAGAGGGGAAAGGAGAAGACCGGAACATACCTTTTTTTAAATCTCTCAGTAAATATTGATGCCCACACTAAACCCGTCCTATGGTGGAAAAAATTATTGGGAGTGAATTGTGGCCCCTTATTGGCTGAATAAGAGTTATAAGGGATGGTTCTGCCAACTTCAGCAATGCCAGATCCAAACTAGAAGACCAAATGCTAATAAAGCGGTCACGGGTGCCTCTGCAAGTCTGTATCCAGTCTTCCGCTTCCCTGATTTCATTCATCCTGCGAATGCACTCCTCCTCCTGGGTAAGTGATGGTAATCTTTTTAACACAGTCTTGTACACTGTTTCATTTAAGACTGTCCCAAACTGTCAGATGCCGAGTTGCAACAAAAGTACTCTGTACTCTGTTCAACCTATGTCTCTGAACACGAAAACCAGGTTATCATTGGAATGGAGGCTTTCCAGCCCAATGCTGGAGTTGGGGTAAAGCTTGTCCTTGTGGTGTGGAAAGTACGGACATCAGGCTGGTCAGGAGTCCTGGACTCCCTGTAAGTTCAGGGAATGTGATTGTCAGACTCTCATTCAAAGGTAGCTCAGCTTGCCTTTCAGCACTGGACCCCCTTTCTCAGGGGGGTGCCAGTTGGGGTCCATTCCTACAAGGCCATGGCAATGGCGTACATAAACCATTAAGGCAGTGCCAGAAGGTCAGGCCGCTCTTCCAGATGCAGAGATGATTCTAACTTGGGCAGAATTGGTTTTGTCTGTAGTACACATTCTGTGTGGAAAGCTGGCAAGTAGAGTTCCTAAACTGGATCCTGGAGAGTGGTCCCTGCACCCAGAGGTGTTTCACTTTCTTCAGTGGAGGATACCAAATGTAGATCTAATGGTGTCCAGACTCTGGCACAAACTGGACAGGTTCATGTCCAGGGATTCTCGAGCCTTTCAAATAGATGCACTAATCGCTTTGTTCAACCTGGTTGTGATCCTCCCCATAAAGCTTCTGCCTCCTCTGCTTCAGAGGATAGAGAAGGAAGGCGTTCTCGTGATTCTCATTGCACCAAACTGGCTCAGCAGGGTGTGGTCCATGAACATAGACTCCTACTGGACCATCCAGGCCTTCTCTCTCAGGGTCCTGTGTTCCATCCTGCTTCAAGTTCGCTGGTTTTGACAACTTTGTTTTTGATTCAGAAGCCTTGAGCTACAGGGATCTTGCCAACTCTGAGATTACCACTTTTCTGAAAGACAGAAAGCACTCTTCTTGTAGGGTTTACAGCTGAATGGGAAAAGCACACTTTGCTTGGTGTGGAAAGGGAAAGCTTCATCCCAGAAACAATCCAGGGCTAAGGACTGGTCAAGTCCTTGGCCCTGGATTTCTGCCTTAACGGTGCTCTTTCAGGGAATGCTGTTTTCCCACTCCTTGATTAGAGTATTTGTGCAAGGCATGGCTTGGTGTTCCACCGGCATACTGCCTGTTAACTCCATTGGACCTCAGTCTGGTGGTGGTTGCCTTTTTAGAGGCCACCGTCGGTCACACTCTATCATGCAAGGTTGCTTTTTTGTGGCTATCACTTTGATTAGGAGGTACCTGATTTTGCAGTTTTGTAAGGAACCATTTCGTGGAATGCAAAGGGAGAGAGCTGTTTGAGTCCACCCAATTTTATTCCTGCCTGAGTGGTCCCAGCATTTTTCTCAATAGTGCTTCCTTTCCTTTGTCGGACTCCAAAACATCTGAAGGATATTGCTCTTCACTACCTGGATGTGACTAAGGCAATGCTACCTCACAGCCATTGCGTTTGCTTCTGCAATTGGACACCTGGTTCATGTTGCCTGAAGGCTCCTGGAAAAAATAGACTGCCTCTTGAGCCACAATTGCTAGGTGGATTTGGGAAATTATTACTCGGGTGTACAATTCTGTTGAGGCCCACTCTACCAGAAGTGTTGTTTTTTTTTGTGGGCTTTTCAGCTTAAGGTCTTGGTTTCCCCAGGCTGTAGGGTGGCCATCTTGTCTACTGCTCCTACATTTGCTAAGTTTTTACCCAGTGGATGTTTAGGCCAGGCGGATTCCAGCTTTGGTTAGTTGGAAAATGCTGCAGCTGGCCCTTTTGAGGGCCTTGTCAGTTGTTCCTCTTCTTGGGTTACTGTTGGGCCTGCTAGCCATTGTTTGCTTTTGCCCTCCCCTCATGGTATTACTTTGACACAGGTCCCTCCCCTCTGGATTTACTCTATAATGGATGACAGAACTGTGGCAATGCTGCTCTACTCCAGGACTGGTTATGTTGGGCGGTGTCCAGCTTTGCTATTTGCCAGTATTCAATCACCTGGAGATGAAGCACAACTCAGTAGTCTTTAACATATCACTGACTGCAATAACCAACAGTTATAATACATGTTTTTTTGAGATGGTTGTGATTAACCTTTAGGTCTTATTTATAGATTGTTCAGATATGCAATCAAGTGTCCTTGTGTTTCATTTCATGATGGTCTTCCCTCTAAATGATTTTGTTGCTTCAGGCCGGGTTTACACTTGTATGACAAGTATTTTGTGGTCATTCAGGTGCTTATCTAATATTTTTTTGAAACGATCGATGCGCCCCGCAGAGACCACCACCTGTGGAAGAGAATTCCACATCCTTGCCGCTCTTACAGTATAGAACCCTATATGTGGTTTATTGTTAAGCCTCTTATTTTAATGAGTGGCCACGTGTCTTGTTAAACTCCCTTCTGCAAAAAAAGTTTTATCCCTATGTCAAAAACCATGAAATCAGACCGAGACAGAAGTACAGTTAAATAACACTTGTTTAATTAAAAGTAAAAAGCACCAAACGTAGTAAAATAGCCAAAGTTCAGTAACCGGAACGAATAGTCAGCCAAGCAGAAGTCAGGGATCAAAGTAGTGGAAAAGCAAGCAGGATCTGGAGCCAGAAGGGATGTCAGCAAAGCAAGTCTTTAAACAGGAATGCAGGACATGGTTTCTTGTGATGTCACTAAGGCGAAGGTAGAGCTCTTCTTGACTGGACGGCTTAAGTAGGCAGGACTGACTAGCAGGACCATCAACAGCTGGGTAACACTGGAGAGAGATAGGAGCTGGCAATTAGCCGACAGCTGAGCGGCCAGCTCAGAAGGGAGGGCTGAGCCCAGCCCTGACACCCTATTATGGGGTCACCAATAAGGTATTTGTAGATTTTGAAATCTTATCCCCTCAAGTGTCTCTTCTCCAGAGAGAATAAGTTCAGTGCTCGCAACCTTTCTTCATAGCTAATAAAGGGTCTGGAGGATTTTAGTTTTGTTGCCCTTCTTTGTACTTGCTCCATTTCCAGTACATCCTTCCTGAGGACTGGTGCCCAGAACTGGACAGCATACTCCAGGTGCAGCCGGACCAGAGTCTTATAGAGTGGGAGAAGTATTGCTTTATCCCTGGAGTTAATCCCCCCCCCCTTTTTAATGCATGCCAATATTCTGCTTTGTTAGCAGCAGCTTGGCATTGCATGCCATTGCTGAGCCTATCGTCGATTAGGACCCCCATATCCTTTTCTATCCTAGATTTCCCCCAGAAGTTCTCCCCCCTAGTGTATAGATTGCATTCATATTTTTGTCACCCAAATGCATTATTTTACATTTTTCTACATTTAACCTCATTTGCCATGTAGTTGCCCACCCCATTAACTCAGAGAGGGTTCCACATCCTGCGGAGAAGTTATTGCCCTGCTTAGCTTAGTATCGTCTGCAAATGCAGAGATTGAACTTTTTACCCCATCCTCCAGGTCGTTTATGAACAAATTAAATAGGATTGGTCCCAGCACGGAACTCTGTGGGACCCCACAACCCACCCCTGACCATTCTGAGTATTTCTCATTTATCACCACCCTCTGAACTCGCCCTTGTAGCCAGGTTTCAAACTTAAATCACCATCCTAACTGATCTGACTTTGGCATGCGACTTGTGGTGCGATGATCTTAAAGGGGAACTCCACGGCAAATAAAAAAAAGGCATGGGTTCCTCCTCCAACAGCATACCAGGCCCTTCAGTTTGGTATGAATTTTAAGTGGAAAATCCATACCAGACCCTTTTTCGAGCACACAGCCCGACAGGTCAGGAAAGGGGGTGGGGACGAACGAAACCCCCCTCTCCCCCTCCTGAACCGTACTGGCCGCATGCCCTCAACATGGGAAGGTGGGTGCTTTGACAACGCCCGCGGTATGCTGGGGCGGTGATGTCATAATGGGAGTGGCCTCTGGGTGATGTCACCTAGTGACCCCGTCTCATGCCAATATAAGTAATTAGTGGCACGCCCAACATTAGAGTGGGAGAGGGAGTCGAGTCAACATTGGAAGAACAGGGGGAGAAGACAGCGGAGAAGTCATGGCAAAATGGTGGGAAAACAGCGGACAAAGGGAGAAGACCCAGGGAGGGCTAGAAGACATCAGGAGGCAGAAGAGCGGGAGAAGGGGAGAAGAACTTTGAAGGGACGCGGGAGCTGCCTTAATTACTTTAAAAACCTGTGTACTGCGTTTTTATCTTTGACACTTTCTTTTTTTTTTTTTTTTTAAGGTGAATGGGTAGGGGTACAATGTACCCCATACTCAATTACATAGGGTGTGGGCCCGGGATCTGGAGGCCCGCTTGTTAATGGGGGCTTCCAGATTCCGATAACCCCCCGCCCGCAGACCCCGACAACCAACGGCCAAGGTTGTTGGGAAGAGGCCCTTGTCCTCATCAACGCGCGGCCACGCGGCCTGCTACGGTTCGGGGGGGGGGCACTCGCTTGTCCCCACCACCTTTCCTGCCAGGCTGTGTAGGGTCTGGTATGGATTTTGAGGGGGGGGTCCCCACGCTGTTTTTTTTAGTGTGGGGGTTCCCCTTAAAATCCCCACCAGAAGGGACTGGTATGGTCTTGGAGGGGAACCCATTCCTTTTTTTTTTTTTTTTATTTCCCGTGGAGTTTCCCTTAAGGATTGATACCAGACACAGTGCCTGGTATTGGGGATCAAAGTCGGATCCCTGTTCATTGAAGTCGGGTGGATGTCCGACTTCAAGTCGAAGGGCAAAGTTGGATCCACAGTCGTACGAGTGTCGTTCCAGTGTGAACCCAGCCTCAAAGGAAGTAGTAGTGTGGTTCCCATCAGCAAAAATGTAATATTGGTTTTTAACTTTGATGTAATGAAGGAATTCTCTTAGCATGGTCATTATTTTTTTTTTTTTACATATACTAGTTTTTTTAAAGTGATATTAAAGCTTTAAAATCCTGAAATGGTTTTGCACTGAGCAGCCCCGATCGTCTTCTCGGCGCTCTCTGACGGTGCTCCTGGCTCCTCCCCCCTTGTCCGGTGCCCCGAATAGCAAGCCTCTTGCTATGGGGGCACAGGTGCGGGCTCGCTCTATGCGTCGATAAGACTCATAGAGCCACGGCTCATTTCTACCCCCTGCTCTCCTCATTGGCTGACTGACTGATTGACAGCAGCGGGAGCCAGCTGTCAGCCAGTGAGGAGAGGGACCTGGGACAGCAGAGACTCCCGTGCATATCGCTGAACGAGTGAGGTGAGTATTAGGAGGGGCTATGGGAGGAGCAACACAGGTATTTTTTTACCTTCAAACATAGAATGCCTGAAGGTAAAAACACCTTCAGCCTTTACAACCACGTTTAGTGATGTGTGTAATGGCACCTTATTTGCTGATTTTGGCAGCTATAAATTTTGTGAAAACGTGTCTTGGACAAAAAATTTTACCCAGCATATGTAGTGCCTAAAATATTGGTTTTAAAAGCTATCCTTGCCAATTTTACAGTTTTATCCAGCATACCCAAGGACTTACACAAAATGTGTAACATAACAAAACTGGCCTTCAAAATTAAATTGTTTGATATCTGTTTATAAATGCCAAATGTCTGAAAACTTGTTTCATGTCACTAAGATTGGCATGCCTTGACAGAAGTGCAAAATAGTTTGTATAGGCTTATGCTGGAAGTGACAATATATTACCCGTTGTACATTAATTCAGCCTTATATTAAAATCTCACTAGTTTTTCTTGGTAAATTATTTTTTTAAGAATAATTTTCATTGGAAGTTTTGGCATACAAAAGTATCAATAAAGATAGTCATTGGAAAGAGCAATATGGAAAGTATGTCAAGATGGTGAAATGTCACAACCCTTTCGTCTAAATCCTCCGTTTTGCAATACAACTCAACACTATATATAATTCTGTTTTAAGATGCTTGCATAGTCTTGTGTAGAGTGTACTGTACCTCCAACAGGTAAGAGTCATAAAGCAAACCATTCACAAAGTCTTAGAAAGGCAAAGTTAAAAAAAGGCAGTCAAAAGGGAAGAGGGGTGGGCAGAGAAAGGTGGTGAGGGAATACGAAGGGCGAGTCGGATAGGCACCTGACTGGGGATTCTTCCATGTATAAAAATTAATCTGGGTGAAGTTCACAGATGGGACTGAAGTTCAGATGAGCTTGAGAATTCAATCCAAGTAAACTATAATACTATAAACTTTGAGTATTGTTCTTGAAGGCTGGTAGTGAGTTCCTCCAATCATTATGTAGTTGCGATCCCCTACTCATTGCTTAATAGTAGGGATGGTGGTCGTTGTCCAGTTCCTGGGTATCAGTAGTAACAAATGCAAGTTTATTTTATGCATTTTGAGATTTGATTTAGGATGAACCTTTGAAAAATCCCTGCAGCTGAATTTGCTCAAACACAGCAGCTTATTCATTTGAATGGGTTGCTTTACCCACTGAAAATGCAGGGAAAGTCCCTGTACCTTTTCAGAACACGCGTCTGCAGGGAAACTACTTGCAGTGCAGGAAACTCTGCTGTAGTTTCCAGTGCGTGGGGATGCAATTGAAATGAATTGGATCTCCTAAACTGCATTGCGTTTTTTCTGTGGGTGTGTGTTTGCACTCCTTCTTTTCTTTTCTTTTTTTGCTGTGATATTTTGGAGTAAAACCTTTTTTTTAGACTTTTAAGCCTTGGATTGCCTTTTGTTTGCATTGATTTTTGATATTTGGGCAGATATTTTCTGGCACTAATAACAAGGCAGAGCTTGTGACCACAGGAACTTGTCCTATTTGCATATTGGCTCATTCCATGCACCAAAGACCTCTGGTAAATTTTGCAGTTTAAATAGTTTAATGTAGGGTACACGCTAAGAAAATTGGGTGAACAATCGATTTTCCTCGTTTCACAGCAAATTGAAACCGTTGAACAAATTCTTGTACGACAAAGGCTTTCTTTTTGTTTCTGATCATGCGCAATCTAGATTGTCTTCTGTTTTTTTTTTTGTACAGAAACGGTACACATGAAACGAAAATCGTATGTTCCTGTACGAGCAAAATTTTGGAGTTTGTCCCTTCGGAAACTTTCGTACGAAAAGTCGGAATCTGCTGTCGAATTTTGTATACACACTATACGAAAATCGCACGAAAGTTCTTCGGAAATAATTGTTCACCCTATTTTCTTTGTGTGTTCAAGTCTTTTTTTTTTGTTCAGGTTTACTGTAGCAATAGCTATAATGAATATTTTGGACCACTTTGCATTAGGAGTACATTTTGGGTTTAGGTGCAAGTCATTTCACTATAGTATTTTTTTATTTCTGAAACCGATGCAATAACACCTAATCATGTCAAAAGAAATCAAAAACTAGCATACTTTTTGGCCTATGAAGCTGGTGTCTAACAAAGTGCTGCTTATGTGGGTAAGGGGCAACATAATGTCCATTAAGCTTAAAGCCATTTCTATGGTGAAAATGTAAAACTACATTGTATTTCAATTATTTCTAGTCTACTCTTCTTTTTTTTTTTTTTCTGAACAATGTTCAACGTGGATGTAAACCCGATTCATGAAATTTGACCTAGGCACATATACCTGTAGTGTTTACTTATCGCTCTCCAAAGCTCTAAGTCCCGTGTCTTTCTGAGGTTTTGTTCCTCCGTTATCAGTATGATACCTTCTGACAAGTTCTCAGACTGGAGATAAAAGCAGCTGAAAATTTGTGTCGGGGTGGGTATTATAAATAAATTGGCAGAGGGCTTGTCTTGTCACAGCACAGCTCTGAAGTCTGCCTTCCTCTGTCTAAAGAGTGGGGGCAGGGGCAGATCAAGAGTCTAGTCTCGGGAGGGGCACTGCCAGAAAATACTTTTTTTTTTTTTTGCAGGCAATTTATCGGGGCAATGGCTGGTGTTGGCGCTTTCATCATCGCTGCACCATGGTTATTATGGTGTCAGGATGATTGAAGCGCATTATTTTTATTACATTGTAATATAAAATGAAATGGTTCAACTCACCATAATGCAGAATCAGTGGGAGCCCTGAGTGTCACTTTCCACATCAACCTGCCTTCAGATGCAGCTTGTCACTTGCCACGTCACCTTCCACATGTTGCTGATTGTCACTTGCCACGTCACCTGCCACACATTGCGGATTACACTTGCCACGTCACCTGCCACATGTTGCTTATTGTCGTTGGCCTGCTAAGGTGCAGATTGTCAGTCAAGGCAGGCAGCACAGAGATGATGTAATCTCTGTGCTGCCTGCGGCTGTACAGTGAGGTCGGAACTGCAGTGATGCAAGGCGGGCAGTGAGATGTCATCTCTGCGCCCCGCCAGCTCACTGACTGGCCAGGCTCTCCACTCACCTGTGGACCGGCCCGTCCCCTCACTCGATGTCTGCCCTGCACGCCCTCACACTCACCTGGCGACCCCCCTCACTCATCCGCCAACCTGCCCGTTTAGGCTCTCACCTGCCGACCCCTACTGACTGGCTCACTCGTTAACCCGCACACTCGTCCTCCCGCCCGCTCACTCATCCGCTGACTGGCCTGCCAATCGCAAATTTCTCTGAAGGGGCAATTGCCCCGTTGCCCCCCCCCCCCCGGATCCACCCCTGAGTGGGAGTGTGTGCCTTTCCTCCAATCAGCTGTCAGTGTGAGCCAAGAATCCACTCCTACTGCTGAATGAGGAAGTAAAAAGTCTAACACAATGTAAGAATTCTAAAGAATATAACGAGCTGAAGACAGCAGATATAAAACTTATGTAGTTCCATCCCTGTGTATCTGAGGCTGTTCACCTCACTGAGCATAGGAGAGGGTTTACATCCACTTTAAATGTGTAAACTTTGTCAAGATCTCACACACTTACTACTTTTGAATTCTGTAAAACGTATTCCCTATGCCCTGTGGGTAGGCACTGCTGTGATACACAACTCACAGCCTGCCTTCTGAACTACAGAGGTGCCGAGGAGGGGTTTCAGGAATCCATTTGCAGGCAGCAAGGTATCATGGCAAATGTACCTATACCCAAGGTTTAAAATCTGTTCATGAACATGGAAGGCTAAAAAGTTGAAAATGGCCTATAAATGTGGTTGCTTTCAATTATAGGGTGTGTTGTGTTTTTTTTGTTTTTTTACTTAGACCTAAAATTTCTATGTATCTGGCCAATTTCTGAGTGACTAGACATATAATGCCTCTTTAAAGCGGAGTTCTACCCAGTTACAAAAAGTGTAGCTGCTGACTTTTAATAATTGGACACTCACCTGTCCCACGGTCCAGCGATGCGGGCGAACGAAGCCCTGCTCCTCTCCCCCTCTCCTCCGCCATTGTGACTGGGCACCCGGCTGTGGCTTCACAGCCAGGCATGCACTGCACATGCGTGAGGCGCGCTGTGATTGGTCGGAGGCAATCTTTTGGGACCTGTGAAGTGTCCCAGAAGATTGCACTGGGGGGGGTGGGGGAAGAGGTGAACTTCCTTCCGCGGAGCCCCAGGAGGAACTTGGAGCTGGATGCCCCTAAAAAGAGGGTATCTGCTCCCCCCCCAAAAAATGACATGCCAAATGTGGCATGTCAGGAGTCACCTTCACTTAAAGCGGAAGTTCCATTTTTGGGTCGAACTCCGCTTGAAGCGGTTTAGTCACTGAGCATTTTTTTGTTCACAATCTTTACACATTTGACATTGTAGCTAACGTATCCTGTGGCATAATGTATACACTAAAAGTAGCTTGAAAGTGTATCAAGCAAATGTGTGTAGATCTTAACAAGCAGCAAGCATTTTTTTTTTTCTGTGCCTTTTGGGAAAATCTAACATGGGATTTTATTTCTTCTTGTGACTCATCCACATGAGCTCGAGGAATCGCCACACTGGGTTTGCTTTGCTTGGATAATGATAATGATTTGTATTTATCAACATCGCCAATGAAATTCATTATGCATCCTTCAAAGATTTTTCTTGCTCATGCCCTCAAGGCAAAGTCAGTAGCATAACAATGATCATAGGATGGATGAGCATAGTTAAAGTTGTCTCTGAATTGCTGGAGTTGAAGAATAGAAATCTATTCTCCATGCATATGTCAAAGGAATACTGGGGCTCATTTAGAATCAAATCTGTTGCAGCTACTGAGATGTTGCTTTCAATTTGTAACCTTTTTTAATTTAAGGATGTTTCTTTTTTTGCAGTTGACATTTTGTTGGACCACATCAATAAAGAATAGGGTTTCACTTTGCAAACTGTGCAAAAATTGCCAATTGAAGGGCGTCTTCTGACCCGGTTGTAGATTACAGGGTTTTTAGGTTCAAAGAGAAATTCATAAAACGTTGCCATTTTGCCCTTGGAGCTCTTAGGCTTGTAAATGATTGACCTTTATGGGTGCATTTGAATATGCTAGTGTACACTTAAAGTGGTTGTAAACCCTAGAAAAAAAAAAAAACAACCTGCAAGAAAAGGCATAATGAGCTTAGTATGCATCGCATACTAGCGCATTATGAAATACTTACCTATGTAAGTATTTCCTACCTACCTTTTGTGCCTATTCGTAAACAAGGCAAGTAAACAAGAGCTGTGCATTCTTCAGTAAAAAAAACCCCCAAATCTGCATTTTTGGTCAGTAATTCAACCCACATGCGCGCAAATGTGTGCAAATACCCATTTACGTTGTGCAGAACAAAAACGAGAGAATAAGTGTTTGCGCTTGTGTGCGAACTTGCGCGACAATTGCGCAAACGCATATGCGTGAATGTGCGCAAATGCATACAAAAAAGTCTGAAAAATTAGATGCTCAAACAGGAGCATCGTGTGCAAGAGGCCTAAAATACATTTTTTTTTTCCCTACTGTAAATGACTACCTAGTAGTTTAAACAGCCAGTAATATTTTTTTTCTAGTAGGACTAAGGTTTCCACATCATCTATGACAATCTTTACATCTTTAAAAACTGAAATGAAACCATGTTGGATTTTAACAACTATAAGATTCAAGACTATTGCCCGTACACACGATCAGAATATTGTACGACAGATCTACGACCTTTTTCACTTAATAGCAAGTATAAATTGAATAGGTAACTAAAGTCATAAATTCTCGTACAACAGAAAAAAAAATCGGAAATGATGTCATGTGTTGTAATTGTGTTTGTATTTTCGGACGACCACATTACTGAATAAGCGAAAATCGTACTATCTGGCATCGTACAAGGAAAATATTCGTGCTTGTCCGATCAAATAATATCAGATGAACTGTTGTGATCAGCTTTCGAAAGTAGTGTACACACGATCCTAAAACCGTACGATTCTTCCTCGGACAACTGTTTTCGTACGATATTCGGATCGTGTGTACGGGCCATATGCATCAAATTAATTTTTACAGCTTACTGAATAGTATAAATATTATTCATGAAATGTAATGGAAGAGATGACTGAAATCTGACATACACACATAAAGCTGTCTCCTAAATTTATCTACACAAGAATTTAATTTACTTTTGTTAAACACAATGACAAATGTTGGATTATTTTTTATTTAAAGGGGTTGTAAAGGTAAAAATTTTTTCACCTTAATGCATTATATGCATTAAGGTGAAAAAACTTTTGACAATACCGCCGCCCCCAGCCCCCCCGTTTTACTTACCTGACACCTCGAATCTCCGCTGCTCGTTCCCGTCATCTCTATTGCAGCTCAGCCTGGTCGCTGATTGGCTACAGTGGATGAATTGAAAGCAGCGCAGCCATTGGTTCGCGCGGCTGTCAATCACATCCGATGATGCGGCGCGCCGGGGGGCGGGGCCGAGTGATGCAGTGAGCGGCTATAGCCGCCGGCTGTATCACGGGAGCGCGCCCGCAATAACTAACCACCATGCGAGGGAGCTCGCATTAAGGTGGTTAGTTCTTGCGGGGAGGAGCTGAAACAGCCGCCGAGGGACCCCAGAAGAGCAGGTTCGGGGCCACTCTGTGCAGATCGAGCTGCACAGTGAAGGTAAGTATGACATGTTTGTTATTTAAAAAAAAAAAAAATTACCTTTACAACCCCTTTAAACTTTTTTCACTGCAAATTTTTTTTTCTTTTGTCATGTTACTTTTATATTTTTAGAATAATTATAACTGTTAAAGTATAACTAAAGGCAGAACAGTTATTTTTATAGTTTTGGGGGAGAGAGATTAAAAAAACCTGTTACGTGGGGAGATTCAGCCTCTCTATTAGTGATGTTTACTGTGATCATTGAAAGTGAAAAAATCCCAAATTTTAGGTTGTTCCCAGAACAGTAATTCGAGAGGAAATCTTCCAATGGGGACACTAGTTCTGGTGACAGCCAGAGATTTCTTCACTTTGGAAGTATGTCCTCTTACTTCCTGTTTTAGCTATGGGACAGGAAGTGAAAGTAAAATCTCCCCGAACAGGGTTTATAACCCTCTGTTACTTTACTACAAAACTACAAAGTTTTTTGCCTTTAGTTTTAAAGTGATATTAAAGGCTTATTTTTATTTTTTTAAATGGGAAAAAAAAGTGTTATACTTACCTGCTCTGTGCAGCAGTTTTCAGAGCAGCACCGATCCTTCTTTCTTTTTCATACGTCATGGGACACAGTTGGGCTAGTATTCATTACCTACTGGGTTATACGCCATCCCTAGGTGAATAGACACTGGTAGACAAAGTCTTAAAAAGTAATCCCCTATATAACCCCTCCCATACAGGAAGTACTTCAGTTTTTTTTTTACCAGTGTCTGCAAGGTGGATGGGTACATTTTGTTTGAACTCTCTAGTTCCAGGTCTCTAGTCCCACAAACGGTTCTTAAATGAATCAAGGGATTGACCGATCGGATCCATTCGACACGGGCTCTATATGCTTAGATAAATGGTACCCGAGCCTCGCAAAGAAGACTTTAAGATCCTGCAGAGTTTTGCCTGTAATGCGACCTCCAGGCACTGGACCCTGCAAAGTGGAATCCTGGACCACCACAGCACTAAGGCATTCCTGCAGGGTGCTGTACAGGTCCAAAGGAGTGGACCCTAAACATGAAAAGGGTACCCGGTCCTTGAAGGTCTTCAAGTGACAGGAACCCGCCGTGATGGGTGTAGATTGGGTTCTTAGTTTCTAAGCTGCCCTGCGCCTGGACGCGTAAGTGAAACCCCTTTATTTACTTATTGTGGGGTGTCCCAGTGATTATAACAATCAGTCAAGCTAGCTAGAGGCTAGACTCCTGTGTGTGGTGACATACAGGGGAGTTTTGGGCTAGCTGTGGGTATTTGCAATGTGTACCTTTTGCTTGCGTCTGGCTGCTTTTTATATCTATGATGGCGCACGACATTTTACCTCTTGATTTGCCATGGCGCACGGGCATTCGCAAAAACGCTGTTGTGTTTAGCTGTTTAGTGGCCTTGGTGCACGTGGCTTCACCATAGGCGTAATATGCACTCAAAGCCACGCATGCACTGTAGCCTATTCTGGGCGCACGAAGATTCGCGTCATATGCAACTACAGTTACGCCCGTTCGCGTACGGGCGCACAGCCAGGTTATTTAAGCTGTGTATGCCAAGCATGCAGTGCTTCCAGAAGGCAGCTGTGGGACACAGAGCAGTCCTCGAACCAGGCATTTTCAGTGGTTCATTTCTCCTTACCCGGGTCACATGAGTCACCAGGTGGGTTTACTTCCTCTGTTTCCCTGCAAAGGTAAAGCATAATGAGCTACTATGCATCGCATAGTAGCACATTGTGTCACTTACCTGACACAGGAGTCTGCTATGTCACCGCTGTCCCCTCTGCTGCAGATCGTCCATCTTCTTTCTGGGTATCGTGGCTCCGGCGCTGTGATTGGCCGGAGCCGCGATGTCACTTCCGCACTTGCGCACAGGAGCCGCCACTAACGGCATATCACAGTTAGTGGCTTCATGCTCAGTGCGCCTGCGCGCCGATGTCTCCGGCGCATGCCGTAGACAGCGGTGCCTGTCTTTTTTGCAAATATCTCCTAAACTGTGTAGGTTTAGGAGATATTTCTTGGACCTACAGGTAAGCCTTAATCTAGACAACTAGACAAATTGTAGTTGGAAGCTACCTATAGCTTGTAAGCTGAAACCAAAGCCACATCTCAATTATTATAGAGAAAAAGCAAGGAAGGATGCCCCAGGGATTTTATGGGCAAGGGATAAAATCAGATGAAGTATAAAGCATGTATAAAAAAGTACAAAAATTATTGATTTACAAGGATAAAATTTACATACAAAAATGTTAAAAACCAAAGGGCGATGGTCATGTTGCAATATACAGCTGAATTCTGAATCGTGGAGCTGGTCTCATAGTGGGAGGCCGATCAATTATACATGAATTCAAAGATCCCGACATGTTTCGGAAATAGTTAAATTCCTTCTTCAGGGACTGATTTGATGCAAGCTGTATTGTCTAGTAACTCAACAGCAAAATAAGGATTTTCAAATATGTAGATGTTTACACATAGTGTAATGTTAACAGAAATTTGTACAAGCAACAATCTAGGAATCCGCATAGGGGATAAGGAGGACAGCAATTATGAATCCAAGGGTACTTACAAATTGACCATCATTGGCAGAATAAGGTACACATCAGAATCCACTTGGGTCAAGGTCTGTGTCTCAAGGGGCCCCATCATGTATGTCAGTCACAAGGAGGAGCTCTCCGTGGTGAGTGGAAAAACATATCCAATGTTCTCTAGCCAAATAGTGGGAGATGGTTCACCAAAAAGTAAGGCAACTGAGTCCACGAGGATCGGTGTAGAGCCAAGATGGAAGCCCTAAACACAAAAATGTATATTGTATAAATGTGGTGTTTGGGATCGTATGGGTTTTTATTCCAAACAAGTCTGTGGCAGAGACTTTTGTTCGTGCTGCGTACTGGCTGCTAGGCAAGTGAGAGAGGCCTATCCAGGCGGGCAAAGATTGAATCCCACAAGGGGAGTGCATTCAACTACAAGTGTTAAATTCCAAAGAATGTTCTAAAGAATACTAAGGAAAGAGGTAAACTCAACGGGACCCTAGAATCGGTGCCGGTGAAACAGAGATATCGAGAGTGAAGGTAACAGCCCGCTTTAAACCAGCAGCTCCACCGAGAGTTGGTGCTACATATAATAGCACAAATTCCTTAGCACAAAATACATAGAGCAGTCATGATCTTTGAAGGATCTTACAAACTAAAACCGTTATGGTCCTCAAGATTCAGTCCTGGCTGTCTGTAATATTGCAGTGCTAAACATTAGCTGTAATCCACAGCCTTACCTCCATACAATGCAATTTAGCTGGCAATGCAGACTTTGAGAAGACTACAAGCCCATACACACGATCAGACTTTTTGACAATAAACATGCAAATTAGCTGTTTTAAGGCAACATCCGAACGGTGTAGGCTCCATCGGACAAACTTTTTCGGTTTTCATTGGATAAATGTTGGCTGTGCGAAGAGACAAACTTGGCAACAAAAGTCCTACGTCGGCTAGTCCGATCGTGTGTACACAAACCATCGGACTTTAGTCCAAAGTACAAACATGCATGCTCAGAACCAATGCAAAAGATCAGACAACAATACAGAAGTTGACCAAAGGCTGGCGCCGTAGAATTGAATGTCCTCTTTTGAAGTGTCATCAGTACGTTGACACGTCACTACATTCGTGTTTGTTGCCTAAAAAGTTCTGCCATGTGTATGCTTAACAAGTTCACGGCCAACGCCCTTTGTACAGAAATCCATGGAAAAGTTTGTATAAAGTCCGATCGTGTGTACGAGGCTTTCTACTTGCTAGGACCTAGTTGGCACTAATGGGTTTTGGCAGCTGAACTGTATTTTTTCATCCCTCGGCCCATTTCAACTATTCCTGGAATCTAAAGCATGGTCTCTAGAACAGAGCTGGAACAAGGTGAGGGCAGGAGGGGCAGCTACCCTGGCTGCAGTTTGTGGAGGGGGTGCTGCATGGCAAGTTTCCTGCCATGCTACAGGCTGACAGGAAAAAGCACAGTGCTAACAGTGTACTCACTATCGAGCTAATGCTGCGGGTGGACAGTAGCAGGTTAAATGGTTGAGACGGTCATGGGAAAGGCACCACTCTTCTGGGAAGGAGGGGACATGCTCGGCTGAGCTGCTTCATCTACATCCTCTTAAAGTGGCTGTAAGGGCCAAAGGTTTTTTATCTTAATGCATTCTGTGTGCAGCAGCCCCCCTAACACTTACCTGAGGTCTCCCTCTGTCCAGTGATGTCCAGGAGTGTCTCAGCCATCCGATTCTCCTTCCTGATTGGCTGAGACACAGCAGCTGCGCCATTGGCTCCCGCTGATGTCAAAGTCAGCTAGCCAATCGGGAGAGGGGGTGGGCCGAGTCTCCATATCTGAATTGACACAGGGAGCTGTGACTCGGCTCGGGTGCCCCCATAGCAAGCTGCTTGCTGTGGGGGCACTGAACAGGAGGGAGGGACCCAAGAAGAGGAGGATTCGGGCTGCTCTATGCAAATCCACTGCAACAGAGCAGGTAAGTATAAATAACATGTTTATTTTTATAGGAAAAAAAGACTTTACAATCACTGTAAGGCTTGTGATTGGGGTGAGTAGTCTGCCCCTGCATGTACAAATTTCATTGTTTCACAGGTAGTGAGGAAGCATTATGTCACCTACTCCACCTATTTTAACCCCTAAAATTCTCCACCACAGCACCGCAACTGCATTACATGAAGTTGTGGAGTGGTTGTAGCGTGCTCTCCTACACATAAATATCCCTGCTGTCACATTCAGCACCAGCATACATCGGCAGCTGTATACCCCCAGCTTTAAGGAAGCGTTTGGGGGTGTTAAAAAAGCATCTCAATCATGTGTTTTTGCCGCCCCTCAACTACAAGTGTAAAAGTTTAGGCACACATCAGGGGGGGAAGGAGGGTGCAGGTTGGCATCCCCGATCTGGGCACTTGATGACCTTGTCCAGACATTGCTCTAGAAACATATTGGTTGTGCTTCTGATTCTAGGGTCCTAGATTTTGGGTTTTTGAATTTGAGGCAAACACTGGCAATGCCCTGGGCCCGGATAGCTTTTCTCTGGTGTATTATAAAAGCTTTCAGGGACAATTCGCCCGTACTTTGTAGCAGCCTTTCATGCTATCTCTGATCAACACATCTACCCAGAAACCTCTACCCATATAGCGATTATTCACAGAGAAGACTCTACTCAGTGTGCCAGCTACAAGCCTATTTCTCTTCTCAATCAAGACTTGAAATTGCCCATAATAATCCTGGCTATGCGCCTGATCTCTCACCTTTTTTAGCAAAGTCATTCACTTTGACCAGGTAGGCTTCATGCCCAATACAGAGCCAAGGATGGAACAATTTGTGTGCTTTAATGTTATCCACTCTGCACTGTCAGAGGCCAGTCTAACTTTCCTCTTATCCACAGACTTGGAGAAAGTCTTTGACAGGGCGGATTGGACATTCATTCGTTGCATGATGGAGGGTCTGGGCCCTACTATGAAAGTGTGATTTGGCTCACTCTGCTCATTGCCCTGAGCACAGGGTAAATCCAATGGAATATTTTCATACCCTTTCTCTTAGAAGTGGAACGAGACCGGGTTGCCCCGTCACCGTTGGGAAGAAATCTAACACTGGAGCCCATGTTATGTTGGATGTAATGAAGATATCCATGGTGTAAGGATTGGGCTGTCAGAAGATCTCTGCTTATGTGGATCTGCTTTTTATTCTTTGTCACTCGGACATTACAGTCCCTAAACCTGATGGCCAAATGTCAACGCTACTAGAGTTAGAGAGGTGAGCTCTATAACTTCAAAATAAATCATCACTAAATCATCACAGTAAATCATGGAGGCATTTAGCCTGAATTTGTCTGAGGCATTGGTACAGAATTAGCTTTTTCTTTCAAGTGGGCTTCTTCTCACTTTGGATACCTTAGAATCCAGATGGTGAGCAACCCCTCCAAATTGTATTCCTTGAAATTCCTACCTTTTTTTTCTTTTAAAGCGGTTGTATACCCGCTGTTTTTTTTTTTTTTCCTACACCTGCAAGGGAAAAGGCATAATGAGCTAGTATGCACCGCATACTAGCTCATTATGAGATACTTGCCTTAGAACGAGGCGCCGGCATCTCTCACGGTCCACGCCGAGGGAGCTGACATTTCCCCTCGGCGTGTCTTCCGGGTATCGCGGCTCCGGCGCTGTGAGTGGCCGGAGCCGCGATGTCGTCACTCCCACGCATGCGTGTGGGAGACTTCTGTCTGGCAAGCTCCGGAGTTTGCCGGACTGTCTGCCGAGAATCCCCTGTGCGCATGCGCCGCTGCAGTCAGGGGCTCATTGCGAGGGGAATATCTCCTAAACCTGTACGGTTTAGGAGATATTTTTTTTACCTACAGGTAAGCCTTATTATAGGCTTACCTGTAGGTAAAAGTGAAAAAAAAAGTATACAACCACTTTAAAAGGGACACCTTGGACCAGTGGCAGCTGGTGCTCCAAATTTTTGGGGTGGCGCAAACAAACTGAAAAAAAAAATCAATTTCAGCCTCACTGTGCCCATCAAATGCCGCCACTGTGCCAGCTCGCCCACCGTCTGCCCGGCACTTACCCTATCTCGGTGGGGCAGCGGGTGACGGTGGCAAGTGGTTTCCTCCATGTCCTTGATTTCTCCCGTCCGCTCCTCTCGTCCTCTCCTATGATTGGACGCCTGGTGTCCAATCAGGTGACTGGTAACAGACCTGAGCACCTGATTGACGGAGAGGCGGTTCAGTGTTAGGAAAGTGAATATTCATTCCCTTTTCTAACACAGCTGAGTGAACTGCGAGCGCCAAGCATTGCGCTCACTTTTTACCTTTTTTGACGCCTATTGTAGCCTATGGCTCTAAACAGGTGTTTCAAAAAAATACCCCGGTGGCGGCGGCGGCCATAGATTAATGCAATGCATGAATCTATCGGTGATAGAGGTGTGGCTGGAGAGGGGGGACGGTGCCCATGCGCCCTTATGGACGCACTGCCTTGGACTGGTCTAAACCTACCTTCTCGTGGACAGGCACATGTAATGTGATAAATAAAACCTGCTAAGTTGTTAATACCTGCTATATGCACTGCCCATACATGTTTCACATGTTTCAAAATTATTCAATTAATCTGGAGCAGATTTGTCTGGATCTCTAGACCAGCCAGTTGCCAGTCTGGGCTTCTGGGTGGATCCCGAACAGCAAACTTTAGCCTGCTGTCGGTTGAAAACCTGTCATAGGAGTGCAGAATTAAGTGCTCTCCTGTGACCTACAGGCGAAGTATAGCTGAAATGACATTGACCATGCTTCTCCTTTTAATCGGTACTCCCCATTTTATATAGTCACACACTCCCAGGTAATTTTTCAAATTTCCCAGATCTCATGCTTATTGGCCATTCTCCAATGTGCAAAGAGCATCTTAGAGTAAGTTTTGGTTAGTGGAGAGGGATTAGAGCACCTGCCAGTTGTTGCGATCTCCATTAGGGAGATTAACCTTCCCTATTTGTCTTGTTTACCGTTCTCATCAAAAGTGAAAGTAAAATAAAATCCCAGCTGATGTTGGAGCAGTAATCGAGGGGAAATCTTCCAATGGGGACACTAGTTCTGTTGACATCCTGGGATTTTCTCACTTTGGAGAGATTTCCTTTTCACTTCCTGTTTTGGCTATATAACCGGATGTGAAGGGAAATCTCCAAAATGGGACAAGTGGCAAGAAAAAAAAAAAAACTTGACAGATTTTATAACGCTTCCATGCTCTCTAATATATGCCTTTAGTTACCCTTTAAAATGGAAAGTCAGTACTAGGTCCCACCTCTGCTTGTGTCTTGGTTGGTTAGTGTTTTAAAAGCTCCCATGCTTCATGTCAGTACATTACACTTTAAGTTCTATTTACTGTGTTTCTGAAGCCAGCTGTGTGTAGACGGCCGAAAAGGGGAAAAAATACTGATTCTAAAGCAGACACTGTTGAATGCATGTATTTGATATATATTAATCACTAAACCCCTAGACTCTGCAGAGATAAAATACATTAGGTGGAATGCATGGTATGGGAAAGCTGCGCTTGGCATGATTAAAGACCTACAAGCAAGATATAACATTTGACACTGGCTCCTTAATTATACATATTTTATGATCATGGCGTGTAATTACTGCTATGAATTTAACTAGCAAGATTAAAGGGAACCTGTCGCTAATGCCTTTAACATGAGCTTCAAACTGTTCTGAAAATATACGTACATTTTAGCAGTACAAATGTTAGCATGGCCCAGTTGGTGAGTACTCCCTTGCCGCAACTTCCTCCTTCACAGTTGCTGCTATCTGATGGGAGATTTTACAGAGAATGTACAATCAGATTATTGCATGTATAACCCAGTGTTTGGTCTGACAAGCATTGTGTAAAGTAGTAGATCCTTTGACCCTTCCTCTTCCTTTTTCAGTCTTGGGGGACTAATGCTGATATTGATACAGATTTGGGTTCATTGGGCTGCCTATTTAAATACTGATATTGAGTACATAACTAGATTCCTTTTTTTTTTTTGTTCCCCCCCCTTCCTGAAGTTCTTCTGATTTTATAGTAACATCAGGTCTCAGTGAATAGTAAAGTCTTGCTTCTTCCTTACATCTTTATTATACTGCTGTTACCAGTTATTGGTCTGAAATTGAGGAATCCTTTGAGCTTTTTATTAAAATGTTTGTAAGATTTACTTGATGTTTTGTCTTCCTTGTAGTCTATCTTTAAATCGATTTAAGTCTGAATTGAAATCTGTTCTGTGTATGTTTTGTTTGCAGATAGGTAGAACGATGTACTGCCCAAATCTTTCCAAAATGGATTAGATGCTGTCAGAATTACCAGGCCCACCCCCGACATCACCGCTGAATTTTGACAACTGATCTCTCTCTGCATGAAGTTTGACACACTGAGCTACTCTGGCAAGCGTCAATATCGGCTCAGTGTGAAACTCCCTCTCCTCTGCCAGTGCCAATCAGTACACGGAGTGCAGGGATGGGGCGATGAGCTTAGCAGCCAGGCACATTGTCCATGGGGCGGTGGCCTAATGGGGCACAACTGAAATCTGTTTATTAATGCCACATGTTGATCTTTAGTTTAACCACTTCAGCCCCGGACCATTTGGCTGGCCAAAGACCAGAGGACTTTTTACAATTTGGCACTGCTCTGCTTTAACTGGTAATTGCGCGGTCATGCAATGTTGTACCCAAACAAAATTGGCATCCTTTTCTTTCCACATATAGAGCTTTCTTTTAAAGGTATTTGATTGCCTCTGTTTGCAATATAAATGGAAAAAGACCGAAAATTTTGAAAAAAGATTTTCTACTTTTTGTTATAAGAAAAATCCAATAAACTCAATTTTAGTCATACATTTAGGCCAAAATGTATTCAGCCACATGTTTTTGGTAAAAAAAAATGTCAATAAGTGTATATTTATTGGTTTGCGCAAAAGTTATGGCGTCTACAAACTAGGGTACGTTTTCTGGAATTTACGCAGCTTTTAGTTTATGACTGCCTATCTCATTTCTTGAGGTGCTAAAATGGCAGGGCAGTACAAAATCCCCCCAAATGACCCCATTTTGGAAAGAGGCATGTTGAGCCCACTGAATATTTTATTTTATTTTTTTGTCCCAAGTGATTGACAAAAAAAAAAAAAAAAAAATTTACAAAAAGTTGTCACTAAATGATATATTGCTCGCACATGCCATGGTTATATATGGAATTGCACCCCAAAATCCATTTTTGCTGCTTCTCCTGAGTATGGGGATACCACATATGTGGGACTTTTTGGGAGCCTAGCTGCATACGGGGCCCTGAAAACCAATCACCGCCTTCAGGATTTCTAAAGGCATAGATTTTTGATTTCACTCCTCACTACCGATCACAATTTTGAAGGCCATAAAATGCCAAGATAACACAAACTCCCCCCAAATTACCCCATTTTGGAAAGTAGACACCTCAAGCTATTTGCTCAGAGGCATGTTGAGTCCATGGAATATTTTATATTTTGCCACAAGTTGCGGGAAAATTATAAACTTTATTTTTTTTTTTCACAAAGTTGTCACTAAATGATATATTGCTCAAACATGCCATGGGCATATGTGGAATTACACCCCAAAATAAATTCTTCTGCTTCTCCTGATTACAGGGATACCACATGTGTGGGACTTTTTGGGAGCCTAGCCGCGTACGGGGCCCCGAAAACCAAGCACCACCTTCAGGGTTTCTAAGGGCGTAAATTTTTTCACTCCTCACTACCTATCGCAGTTTCGAAGGTCATAAAATGCCAAGATAGCACAACCCCCCCCCCCAAATGACCCCATTTTGGAAAGTAGACACCCCAAGCTATTTGCAGAGAGGCATGGTGAGTATTTTGCAGCTCTCATTTGTTTTTGAAAATGAAGAAAAAAGAAAAATGTATTTTTTTTTTTCTTTCAAATTTCTAAACGTTGTGACAAAAAGCGTAATCTGCAAAATACTCACCATACCTCTCAGTAAATAGCTTGGGTTGTCTATTTTCCAAAATGGGGTCATGGGGGGGGGGGGGGGGGGGTTGTGCCATCTGGGTATTCCATGGCCTCCGAAACTGTGATAGGCAGTAAGGAGTGAAATCAAAAATTTACACCCTTAGAAAGCCTGAAGGCGGTGATTAGTTTTCGGGGTCCCGTACGCAGCTAGGCTCCCAAAAAGTCTCACATGTGGTATCCCCATACTCGGGAGAAGCAACAGAATGTATTTTGGGGTGTAATTTCACATATGTACATGGCGTATTTGAACAATATTTCATTTAGTGATAACTTTGTGCAAAAAAAAAAATGTCTTTTTTCCGCATTTTTCTGGCATTTTATGCACAACATTTAGAAGCTAATGTCACACATCACCCACTCTTCTAACCACTTGAAGAGAAAGCCCTTTCTGACACTTTTTGTTTACATGAGAACATTTTTTTTTTTTTTGCAAGAAAATTATTTTGAACCCCCAAACATTTTATATTTTTTTTTTACAGCAAAGGACCTACAGATTAAAACGGTGGGTGTTTATTTTTTATTTTTTTTTCACACAGTATTTGCGCTGCGATTTTTCAAACGCATTTTTTTTTTTGGAAGAAACACACTTTTTTTTTTAAAAATTGAGTGTACTAAAACACACTATATTGCCCAAATGTTTGATGTAATAAAAAAGATGATCTTAGGCCGAGTACATGGATACCAAATACGACATGCTTTAAAATTGCGCACAAACGTGCAGCGGCGACAAACTACATGCATTTTTAAAAGCCTTTAAACGCCTTTACAGGTTACCACTTTAGATTTACGGAGGAGGTCTACTGCTAAAATTACTGCCCTCGTTCTGACCTTCGCGGTGATACCTCACATGCATGGTGCAATTGGTGTTTACATATGATGCCAGACTGACGCTTGCGTTCGCCTTTGCGCGAGAGCAGGGGTGTTTTTTTTTTTGTTTTTTGCCTGTGGGGTGAACGAAAAAGATCAGTGGGTATGCCCACCATTAGAATACCTCCCTTCATCCACCCACTTCTAATGATGGGCATACGTGCACCGTTTATATATGCCGAAGCATGGGGGCACCCGCCCCAAAAGGTAGGAGCAAATCGCTCCTCCGCCCCTGCTGCCCCCATGCTTCGGCATATATGCTCTTTTTTTTACCTGTGGTGGTGAAATCACCTCCGACAGCGCTGGAGTCGAGGCTTTATGTATCGTGGGAGCAAATGCTGTTGCTGTCAAGGTGAATCCACGCTGCAGCTAAATGGCGTACCTGAAAACAAAAAAAGGTTAACAAGAAAACGCAGTAAACAGTAAAGTATAAAGAAAATTACATACCTGAAAAGCAAACCGAATAAAACATAATAAAACATTGCAGAATAGAATACAGTAAAAAAGAGCAGAACAATAGAGAATAGAGAGAGCACAATAAAACGACAACTATTTTTGTGTTTTTTTTTGGTTTTATTTTTATTTTTTTGTAACTAACTTTTGTAACTGTAACCGGTTCCAGGTTCGGGTCTCTCAATGCGATGCCATCTTGGGAGACCCTGTGAAAGTGTGCCTAGTCTGTGCAATGCTTTACCCTACGCTAAAACTCCACTAGTGTATGGTAGCGTTCAAAACATTCACCAATGCAAAGACCAGAATTGTCAGGACAGGAGGGACAATAATAGCGGGTGTCACGCCTATATCCGCGCTTTCTGCAGACACAACATTTTCCTTGGTGGGGCTCGTTGGGTAGGGGTACGCGGGAGAACATAAGGAAAATGCCTCTCGTGCAGCCGGCTTACTGCATTTGGTTGGTGATGGTGAGGTGGAGCACCGTCTGGAAACAGAAGGACTCTGACAATCTCTTCCTGGAATTTAAAGAAGGATCCAGTCCATCCTGAAGCTCTGTATATCACATGAGCGTTCAGCAAAGCCAATTGAAATAAATAGACATTTTTTTATACCAGCGTCTGACCTTACGGGCAACTAGGTATGGCGCCAACAACTGGTCGTTGAGATCCACCCCTCCCATATTTTGGTTATGTTTGTGGACACAGAGGAGTTTCTCCAACACTAGTCACCATAGTAATTTGGACCGTCGTGTCTGCATGAAGGGAGGTAAGAATGAAAAAATGCTTATTATCCCTCCACTTCATAGCGAGCAACTTATTACACTGCAAGCAGGCTCTCTCCCCCAGCCTAAGACTGGAATCTACAAGCCACTGGGGAAAGTCCCGGCGATTAGATCACACGGTGCCACATGCTCCAATCTGATGATCAAAAGGTGACTAAAAAGTGGCACGCTTGTGTAATAATTGTCCACGTACAAATGGTACCCCTTTCCGAATAAGGGTGACACCAAGTCCAACACAATCTTGCCAGCGCTTCCTATGTAGTTAGGGCAGTTTGTCGGCTCTACATGGCTATCTCTTCCCTCGTAAACCATACAACTACATGTATAGCCTGTGGCCCTGTCACAGAGCTTATACATCTTGACCCCGTATCTGGCATGCTTGCTGGGAAGGTACTGTTATGACAAGCAGCCATAAAACTTAATCAGGGACTCATCAACGTAGACAACTTGATGGGGAGTAAACAAGTCTGCAAAACGTTGTTTGAAGTGGTTTACGAGGGGCCGAATTTTGTAGAGCCGATCGTATTCAGGGTCTCCACGAGGACGACAGAGTTCATTGTTGAGGTGTATGAACTGCAAAATTGTGCCCTGGAAGCAGAGAACAAGGGCATATGGTGAATTGGGTCAGTGGACCAATATGACCACAATGTACTCATTTTAACTATGCTCATGTTGAGGGATAGGCCCAGAAAGGTCTTAAATTCGGAGACTGTAATTGGTCTCTAATCTCTGGCAAGGGAGGACTGGGGAGTAGTTGCGATGTGTTGACCAGCGTACAAATTGCTTTGGTCCACAATAGATCTATAGAGATCTTCGGTGAAAAACAGCGAATAGAAATCAAGTGACGTAAAATCAGCTTTTTCCACCTGAATGCCGGGTTGGCCAGTGAATGGGGGAAGTACGGGTGCTGCAGAAATGGTCGTTTCCCAATTAGGATTGGCGTATTCTGCAGGAAGGACACTATGGGCACGACGGGCCTGTGTTTGTCGTCTTGGTGGCAGCGGGACACTACTTGTGCTTGCCACCTCACCAGCTTGAACTGCACTTATGGGACTCGCCACGTCACTACGCGTTACTGCAGTGCTGAATGTATGACCAGGGTATACTAGGCCGCTGGTGCTTGCCAGTTCACCAGAAGGAATAGCAGCGCTAGTACTTCTCTGCTCCATATGAGAGCACTGCGGTTCTTGTACCTCAACAGCAGAAGAAGATTAGGGTCTGGTACGCCTGACCTTGGCAGGGACCACAACTCCGTCGTCAGAGCTATCTGTCATGGAGCCGCTGCTGTCTACAGTTTCGTATTCTGAGCCTGAATCTGACAGATGACTGACTTCCTCTTCACTATCTGTCATGCTCAAACGTGTAGGCCTCTTCACTAGTGTACCTTCGATTTGCCATTTTGGGCTCTAAATTTAGTGGTACACTAGTGAGACTCACAGGTAAAAAAGCTCCTGACTGTTAGCGACTGTATCAAAACGCTACCAAAAAAAACTGTTGGCGTTCGCAGGGATCAGGCCTGACTCTGCGAACGCTGCAGTTATGTGTGCTTAGTGTTTTGTAAGTGACAGTGATCGATCGATACTACACTTGGGTGGGCTGGGCGGAGGGGCAAAACGCAGGTGCTAGCAGGTATCTGGGCTGATCCCCCTAACAATGCATTTTTGGGGACCCTAAACTGCTGGAGACGCTAGTATAAATCTGATCTGATCAGATATTGATCCGTTCAGATAGTATACCACTAAGGGAGGTGTATGCTGCGTGCGTGGGTGTTAGCTGTACTGGCACTAACCTGACGCTGCCTGGGGCGACGGAGACCCTATCTGACCCTAAAACTTGTATCACCGCCGGGTGATCAGGGGGTTGATTGGGTAATAAACGGCGGGTACCCTGAAATTATAAAAAACAAACTAACCAGTGTCACCCGTAACAGTTATACGGTGATCACTGGTGAAAGGGTTAACTAGGGGGCAATCAGGGGGTTAAAACCTTTACTGGGTAGTATATGGGGGTCCCTGATGCTATAAAACGCTGACGGCGAACCTAAATACTTACCTCCCTAAAGGATTTTGGATTCCCCAGTGGGGCTTTAAAACAGCAAAGTACACCATTACAAAAATCATTAATATAGGTATTATGAAGACAGTTTATTGACAAAGTGTCCAGTAAAGTCATATGTTTATGTAAAGTCTGATCCAATGATAAGTTCATATTCCATAAAACGGCAAAAATACATTTATAATCCATAAAGCGGTAAAAATGCATTAACACATCATTACATTACATAGTGTAGTAAAATGCCGAAGCCCCGACGCGTTTTGACCTATATGCGGTCTCTTCAGGGGGCACATCTGAATCTATAAAATAGTACAAATATTCAGAATTATAGATATTTTCTAGAAAAATGTCACATTAAATGAATCATGATGATGGGTTTTACCGTTAGAATGAAGTAGATGTCTCTGATAGGGGCATTAGGAGCCATTGAGGGGTCCGAGTGGTACGCAGGCCGTCCCCACTACCCCAGACTGGGAGGGAGCCAGCCCCAAGGGGCTTACAAGGAGCCACACTAATACACCCCCCCCCCCCCCGGGAGCGAAGGAGTGCACACCTGCAACAGACATCCATTGATGGCCATTAATGAAGTAATATACTAGTATTTAAGTCATCATTGTAAGTATTAATTTTTAGTTGTATATTGAGACTGAAAATGTGTACGTATTTGGGAATATTAATTGCATCACATGAAATATGAAAGAAAAAGAAGTGAATGATCCAAATAAATTAGTGTTACTACCAGACCCAATGTAGTGCACAGGTAGTTCCCAGTGTGTGTGTGTGTGTGTGTGTGAAAATGTGTGCTGTGAGTGAAATTAGGGAGTCCCTAAGAAAGTGCATGATACGATGAACCCATAGTGTAATGGACCAAGTGTTGGCAAAGAAGTGAAAAACAAACACAAACAAAAATGTGAGAGGTAAAAAATGAAAGATGAAGAGCCAACCAAAATGACAGTGTATGAATGAAGTGATATGTGAAATAAGGTGATGTGGATGAAAAGAATTGATATTTTACCTTGTGCTGTGTTATAGCCCATATAGATTGTATGAAGTGTATAGAGCTTGTTGGCTGACAGAAACCGGACTGCAGTTATTAGGAAAAAAATTGCAGTCTGTCCTGGCCTGCATGAAAATTCTGTTTGATTGGTAAACATTTGGTCTCTTATATAGCTAGGCTGAGGCTAATGGGATAATCCTATGCAGGTGCCGAGCTTCCCCACCCACCCAGGATCATGACGTATGGGCCGCCAGCGGCAGCCCACGTGTGGCTCCCTCGGCCTCCCGGGAGACCGAGAGGTCCCGACCACCGTCGTCATCTCCGTCGCAAAACGCGTGACGTCATGACGGCGTCTGTTATCAGACGCCGAGGCGAGCCTCACCCTGCCGGCGGCATCCCGTGTTCACTTTCGGAGTTCTTATGGCGGTGTGCGCATGCACGAGGGCCCGGCGCAGGCATGCCGTCATGAAGTCACACGTTTTGCGACGGAGATGACGACGGTGGTCAGGACCTCTCGGTCTCCCGGGACGCCGAGGGAGCCACACATGGGCTGCCGCTGGCGGCCCATACGTCGTGATCCTGGGTGGGTGGGGGAGCTCAGCACCTGCATAGGATTATCCCATTAGCCTCAGCCTAGCTATATAAGAGACCAAATGTTTACCAATCAAACAGAATTTCCATGCAGGCCAGGACAGACGGCAATTTTTTTCCTAATAACTGCAGTCCGGTTTCTGTCAGCCAACAAGCTCTATACACTTCATACAATCTATATGGGCTATGACACAGCACAAGGTAAAATATCAATTCTTTTCATCCACATCACCTTATTTCACATATCACTTCATTCATACACTGTCATTTTGGTTGGCTCTTCATTCATCTTTCATTTTTTACCTCTCACATTTTTGTTTGTTTGTTTTTGTTTTTCACTTTTCACTTCTTTGCCAACACTTGGTCCATTACACTATGGGTTCATCGTATCATGCATTTTCTTAGGGACTCCCTAATTCCACTCACAGCACACATTTCCACACACACTGGGCACTACCTGTGCACTACATTGGGTCTGGTAGTAACACTCATTTATTTGGATCATTCACTTATTTTTGTTTCATATTTCATGTGATTCAATTAATATTCCCAAATACGTACACATTTTCAGTCTCAATATACAACTAAAAATGAATACTTACAATGATGACCTAAATACTAGTATATTACTTCATTAACAGCTATCAATGGATGTCTGTTGCAGGTGTGCACTCCTTCGCTCCCCCGGGGGGGTGTATTAGTGTGGCTCCTTGTAAGCCCCTTGGGGCTGGCTCTCTCTCCCCGTCTGGGGGGGTGGGGACTGCGTACCACTCGGACCCCTCAATGGCTCCTAATGCCCCTATCAGAGACATCTACTTCATTCTAACGGTAAAACCCATCATCATGATTCATTTAATGTGACATTTTTTATAATTCTGAATATTTGTACTATTTTATAGATTCAGATGTGCCCCCTGAAGAGACGGCATATAGGTTGAAACGCGTCAGAGCTTCGGCATTTTACTACACTATGTAATGTAATGATGTGTTAATGCATTTTTACCGCTTTATGGAGTATAAATGTATTTTTGCCGTTTTATGGAATATGAACTTATCATTGGATCAGACTTTACATAAACCTATGACTTTACTGGACACTTTGTCAATAAACTGTCTTCATAATACCTATATTAATGATTTTTGTAATGGTGTACTTTGCTGTTTTAAAGCCCCACTGGGGAATCCAAAATCCTTTAGATAAATCAATTTCGGGGTGTGAAGCTTTTTTGGTCTCATGTATGTCTCCCTTTAGTTGTAATACTTGCCTCCCTAACTAGCGTCACCTGTGACACTAATACAGCGATCAGAAAAACGATCGCTTAGTGACAGTGGCGACGGAGGGTGATCACGGGGTTAAACCTTAAACTTATAACTCTCACAAAATGACACCAATGCAATAATCAGTAAAAAGAAACAAAACTGCTATTGGTGTCACCTAGACAGGGGGTGACTGGGGGGGGGGGGTGAAATGTGTGCCAAGTGTGTTTGGTGCACTTACTTGATGTCTTCTCTCCTCGGAGGCCGTAACGAAAAGGCTTCATGAGGAGAGAGGACATCACTTCCTCTGCCTCTGTTTACATTACAGAGGCAGAGGAAGGTTTTCAATCGTCAGGAGCGATCGCGAGGGGGTGGCCACGAAGCCGACCACCGCAGGCACCGGGGGGGGGGGTCTGACTGGACCCCCCACCCGCGGGCAGGCAGGGACGTACAGGTAAGCCCTTATGCCTGCCCGTGCCATTCTGCCGACGGACATAGTCGTGCGGCGGTCGGCAAGTGGATAATGGGTAATCGCCACACTACTATTTACAATAAACTACTGGAGGCAACATAAAAATTTTCAGTAAAAGGCCTGCCACTAAGCACTGTTGTGTAACCACACCACAAAAAAATAAGTGCAGCGCTAAGTTACTGATCAATAACTCAACTAATGGTGGAATCATCTAATGTATGGAAATCTTAATAGGCTTCCATATTACCACAACACCAGTCTCTGATACGCAACTTCACATATAATACACATCAAACTGAAAATAAGAAATACTGTATAAAATGAAACTTAGCAGGGATGGTGGAAACCCCTCCTATAGATATTGGCTATAAAAAAGTCTTCATCAGTTTAGGCCAATATTTATTCTGCTACATATTTTTGGTTTATAAAATCACGTAATAAACAAGCGTATATTGATTGGTTTGCGTAAAAGTTATAGCGTCTACAAAATGGGGAATAGATTTATGGCATTTTAATCAGATTTTCTGATACTTTATTTTATATCATAACTAAAATTTAACGTATGTGGGGGCCCTTTGGTCGGAGGGATTTTTTTGGGGGGGTTTAGGGGCAGCATTTCATTCTTGGGCCCAGGCAGCACAATGTCTTGGGCCGGCCCTGGGTGAACTCATTGTCATGTTCAAGAAGCCAGTTTGAGATGATTTGAGCCTCGTGAAATGGTGCATTATCCTGCTGGAACTAGCCATCAGAAGATGGATACACTGTAGTCCTAAAGGGATACCAGTCTGCCCATTCTCTGACATCAATAAGACCTTTTCATCTACACAACTGCCGCTCACTGGATAATTTTTTAGTTTTCGGACCATTCTCTGTAAAACCCTAGAGACGGTTGTCTGTGAAAATCTGACTAGATCAGCAGTTTCTGAAATACTCAGACCAGCCAGTCTGGCACTTACAGCCATGCCACGTTCAAAGTCACTTAAATCCCCTTTCTTCCCCGTTCTGATGCTCCGTTGGAACTTCAGCACGTTGTCTCCGCTATGTCTAGATGCCTAAACGCCTTGAGTTTCTGCCATGTGATTGGCTGATTAGAAATTTGGGTTCCCAAGCAATTGAACAGGTGTACATAATAAAGTGGCTGGTGAGTGTATACGCTAACTTACATATTTATAATGATGAAATAAGCTTAACACAAATTTGTGAGGTTTTGGTGTATTCACAGCATTCATAGTGATGGCCTGGTGTGTTATGGTTTTCAGCTATTAACTGCTTGCCGGCCAGCTGCTGTCATTATACTGCGGCAGGTCGGCGCGATCCCGTTACCGTCGTAGCTATACGTCGGCTCGCGGGATCGGCATAGGCGCACAGCGGGGGTGCCGACGCTCGCGATGACTGCAGGCCACGAGCGATCGCCAGCACGAGGGACAGAACACGGAAGTGTGTGTGTGTAGAAGAAAATATTACAGCGCACACATGCAAAAAAGACATTTACCTCAAGCAAGGCTAGTTTAAAACACCTAAGCATTTCTAGAAAAACATTTTCAAAAAATATGGGGATTTGGTCACACCATATTGCTATATGGTGCTAAGCCCACTTACTGTGACAAAGTACCCCATAATCAGTGGGTCCTACACTATCCATGGAGTGGGAGAACCCGCATATCTCAACCATGAGAGCATTGCACTCTTCTAAATGGGAGAATCATAAGGTCTCCACCCATGACACAAGTGGACACTAATTAAAGGTACTTATGTTATGTAGTGAGGTGCTCCGCACCCAACAGGATTTGGTCAGAATCCATACAAAATACAAACAAGATATTTGGGGGGCACACTCTAAAAAATGCATCAAAGATGGTGCAGCCATAAGACCATACAGTAGAAGAAAATATTACAGCGCACACATGCAAAAAAGACATTTACCTCAAGCAAGGCTAGTTTAGAGGTAAATGTCTTTTTTGCATGTGTGCGCTGTAATATTTTCTTCTACTGTATGGTCTTATGGCTGCACCATCTTTAATGCATTTTTTAGAGTGTGCCCCCCAAATATCTTGTTTGTATTTTGTATGGATTCTGACCAAATCCTGTTGGGTGCGGAGCACCTCACTACATAACATAAGTACCTTTTAATTAGTGTCCACTTGTGTCATGGGTGGAGACCTTATGATTCTCCCATTTAGAAGAGTGCAATGCTCTCATGGTTCAGAGATGCAGGTTCTCCCACTCCATGGATAGTGTAGGACCCACTGATTATGGGGTACTTTGTCGCAGTAAGTGGGCTTAGCACCATATAGCAATATGGTGTGACCAAATCCCCATATTTTTTGAAAATGTTTTTCTAGAAATGCTTAAACTAGCCTTGCTTGAGGTAAATGTCTTTTTTGCATGTGTGCGCTGTAATATTTTCTTCTACTGTATGGTCTTATGGCTGCACCATCTTTAATGCATTTTTTAGAGTGTGCCCCCCAAATATCTTGTTTGTGTGTGTGTGTAAACACACAAATCTGTGTTTTTGTTCTGAGAGGAATGACAGATCGTGTGTTCCTATTAGCTAGGAATCACAATTTGTCACTTCCTCTAGTCAGTCCCCTCCCCCTTCAGTTAGAATCACCTCCCAGGGAATACAGTTAACCCCTTGATTGCCCCCCCCCCATGTTAACCCCTTCAGTTAACCCCTTCATTTTTATCAATGCACTGATCGCTGTATAAATGCCAATGGTCCCAAAAATGTGTCAAAATTGTCTGCGTCCGCCATAATGTCACAGTCACGGTAAAAATTGCAGATCGCCGCCATTACTAGCTAGTAAAAAAAAATAAAAAAAATAAAAATGCTATAAATCTATCCTCCCCTATTTTGTAGACACTATAACTTTTGTGCAAGCCAATCAATATACACTTTTTGCGATTTTTTTTTTTTTTTTTTTTTTTTTTAACCAAAAATATGTAGAATACATATCGGCCTAAACTGAGAAATTTGCTATTTTAAAAAAATGGGGATATTTATTACAGCAAAAAGTACAAAATATTTTTTTTTTCAAAATTGTCACTGAAGTGGTTAACCATCTTTCTCTGCTGATTGCACAGGAGTTGGCAACATCATACAGCAGCCTTTCTCAGCATTTTTATCCTAGAGGAACCTTAAAATAGTAATCAGATCCCAGGGAATCCCTGCAAAGCTTTAACTACTTCCCGCTCAAGGTACGTCATATGACGTCCTTGTATTTGCGGGGGTGTATCTGAATGATGCCTGCAGCTACAGGCATCATTCAGATATTGGCTTTTTCAGCCGGTGATTCCCTACACCATAAGAACGATCATAATGGCTGTTTCACCACTTGATCATTCTTACAGGCGGCAAGAGGGGACGGATGGTGATCATAGCGATTTCCGGTGGACCAGATGGTCGCCAGAGCCTCTATGATCATTGGAGGCCGGGCGGATGTTATGACGTCACGCTTGGCCTCTGCATTCAAACAAATGGCCCCGCCTCGGTTAGGAAGCCGAGATCGTTTTTGTTTGTTTTTTTTATTTATTTCAGGCTTCCCAGCCTAGAGGTGAGATGTGGGCTCTTATTGACCCCATATCTCACTGTAAAGAGGACCGATCATGCCATATTCCTATTACAAGGGATGTTCACATCCCTTGTAATAGGAATAAAAGTGGTCAAATTTTTTTTTTTAAAAGCGTCAAACTAAAAAAAAAAAAAAGTAAAATTAAAAAAAAAAATAAATTAACCACTTGCTTACCGGGCACTTAAACCCCCCTCCTATCCAGACCAATTTTTAGCTTTCAGCGCTAACGCATTTTGAATGACAATTGCGCGGTCATACAACGCTGTACCCAAATGAATTTTTTATCATTTTTTTCCCACAAATAGAGCTTTCTTTTGGTGGTATTTGATCACCTCTGCGGTTTTTACTTTTTGTTAAAAAAATGTAAAAACCAGAATTTTTTTTTTAAAAAAAAATTTTTTTTTTTTTATATTTTGTTATAAAAAATTTAACGGGTAATTTTTCTCCTTCATTGATGTACGTTGATGAGGCGGCAGTGATGGGCACTGATAGGTGGCAGTGATGGGCACTGATGGGTGGCAGTGATGGGCACTGATGGGTGGCAGTGATGGGCAGCACTGACAGGTGGCACTGATTGGCACTACAGGTGGGCATTGGTAGGTGGCACTTGTGAGCATTGATAGGTGGCACTTGTTGGCATTGATAGGTGGCACTGTGGGCACTGCTAGGTGGCACTGTGGGCACTGCTAGGTGGCACTGTGGGCACTGCTAGGTGGCACTGCTAGGTGGCACTGTTAGGTGGCACTTTTGAGGAATTTTTTGTGCTTCCTCTTTGGGACCGATGTCCCTGGCATCTGAGCCGGTGATCGGCTTTTTTCTCTACTCTCGCTGTCAGCGCGAGTAAAAAAAAAAACCGATTACCGATCTTCCTGTTTACATCATGTGATCAGCTGTCATTGGCTGACAGCTGATCACATGGTAAGGGGCCGGGACCGGCCCCTTACTCAGATCGGTGATCAGCCGAGTCTCAGTGACTCGGTGATCACACCGCGCCCGGCGCGCGCCCTGCAGGGCGCGCGCAGGGAGCGTGCACAGGGGAGGCCGTCATATGACGGCCTCCCGGGAATGTAGGTCCGCGCTGTGGCCGTCATTCGGCCATAGCGCGGATGTCTAGTGGTTAAAGTGCCCGTGTCCCCGTGTGCTTGCATGCAGAAGCGAACGCATACGTAAGTCCCGCCCACATATGAAAATGGTGTTCAAACCACACGTGAGGTATCGCCACAAACAGAGTGAGAGCAATAATTCTAGCCTTAGACCTCCTCTAACTCCAAACATGTAACCAGTAAAAAAAAATCTAAAATTTTGAAACAAATGTATGCCAAGGAGATACCCACTAAACCGGACTTCGAACCGTACAAGCTCGAGGCATTAGACACTCTTGTCGAGCTCCTATAAGGAAATGATACACCTGATCTGATTGACCGCATAGATCTTGAGCAGTTGCTCGGTCGGTTTGATCAATCAGATCTTCCAACCCCTCCACCTTGCACCATGAAAAAAGTCAGACAATTTCCCAATTTAAACACTAACCCAAATGTGTCGGCATTTGTTAAACTTGCAAGCAGAGACATATGTAAAATCAAGTCACCTGACTCCAGAAATGACAATTTGTCCAGGGCTGAACGTGAAGCTCTCAGCTCACTGAGACCATCCCACAATAACCATCAAACCCTCCGATAAAGGAGGCAACATTGTGGTGATGGACAATGATTTCTATGTGGAAATGTGTACCCAAATACTTAGTAACCAAGAATGGTCCTGCAAGATACCAGCAACCAGAAAGATTCCACAAGGAGTTCTACAGTCTGGTTGCCTATACTGAGAGAAATCTCAATAAGGCAGAATACGACTTCATACGTACACAGCATCCACGTACACCAACATTTTACTCTCTGCCGAAGCTACACAAAAGCATGACACGCCCATCAGGGAGACCCATCATTTCTGGGAATGGCTCCCAAACTGAGAAACTCCGCAAGTTTGTGGATACCTACGCCCTCATGTCCTCAAACTTCCAAGTCATATCCGGGACACCCCGCCCTTACTACAAAATATAGATGGGCTGTGCATTCCTTCCGCATCTGTACTTGTGGCTGTGGAAGCTCTATACAGCTCAATACCACACGACAAAGGTCTCTTCTGTATACAACACATAATTTCCCATAACAGCCAATATGACAAAAAGACCAACGAATTCTTGGTGGCTGCCCTAGAATTCATTTTATCTCACAACTACTCTACATTCAATGGATCCCACTACCTCCAGGTGTAGGGTGTTGCGATGGGGACCTTGTGTGCCCCATCGTATGCTAACCTGTACCTGGGGGAGTGGGAACGGATGATATATCAATCTGCACCTCTTGCCCCGTACATGGAGAACGTTGTCATGTGGTACCGTTACATCGACGTTCTCCTGGTGTGGAATGGACCCACCGAGCAATTGCCAGCCTTCCTTGAACAATTGAACATCAATAACTTCAACTTGTCATTTACCATGACTTGGGACAAGGAATCTATCACATTCCTTGACGTGACTATCTACAAAGATATCAACGGATCCCTAACCACCACTCTATTCAGGAAACCCTCTGCAGGGTTTCTCAATACTCAACTCAATACTCCATGCCAGCAGCTTTCATCCACAATCTCTCATTTCCCCAATCCCCTACAGTCAATATTTACGTACAAGGAGGAACTGCACTGATGACAGTTTTCAAAAGAGAGGCCAACATTTTGAGAACGCGACTGCAGGCATGTGGATATTCAAACACGTGCCTCAAAAAAGCATATAAGAGAGCATGTGCCAGAACCCGTGATGATGCACTTTACAACCCTTTATCCAAAAAGAAAAAATCCATCCCTATCTCCATCATCACTAAATTTTCTAATCTGCATTTAGCGATTTTAGACTGGTCATAACCAAATACTGGCACATGCTAACAATGGACCCTATGATCGGTCCATTTGTACCAGCCACCCCGGTATTCACTTACAGGCGAGCTGGCTCTCTCTGAGATCAGCTGATCCGCAGTGAATTCAAAGGGGTGGGGGTAAACGCGACCCATGTAAGAACAAGGGGACTTTCACATGTGGCTGCAACTATTGCAGGTTTCTGAACACTTCCAAGAACATCACTCTGCCCAATGGTGAACAATTCAAACCGAGGCTTTACGCTAATTGCCAGACATGGGGGGTAGTTTATCTTCTCGTATGCAAATGCACAAGCTTTTATGTAGGAGACTATCCAGGAATTTTGGCGCAGAGCCTACAGACGCATCACATCAATGAGAACCTGCAACCCAAATTTACCACTTGGCAGACATGTCACCAGAGTACATGAGGGCATATGCCCAAAATAATTCTTTCTAATCACTGATTGCGTGCACACTGTTATGCGAGGAGGAGACATAAACAAAATCCTCCTACAATTAGAACAGAGGTGGATTTTTAGATTAAAAGCCACCCAGCCCCCAGGACTTAATGGGTGCATATCCTACAGACCCTTCCTTGAAGGTTTTTCTTCCGGGGGTTCTGAATGGGAGCCCAACTAGTTGCCCCCTAAAAATATTCTCTCACCCATAGATGAGCACTCTACACACTCGCTCATATTTTGTATCAGTGGATTAATGGACACTATAACACCCCTTAGTGTTTTATGGTTTGTCCATATGATGCCTCAATGTATATACTGTACGTATGTTTTTTAACACGCAGAAATCTTTACATGAATGATGCATGTCAGCAGTGCATGCACGGACTTATCACCATGTCCTTATGCATGCACTCTTTTATGTGTATTTATGCCTTTTAGTCTTTCTTGTTTATGCAAGTTCCTGACCCCTTGCTCTCTATGCCTCCTATATTGCCATACAACGCTGCAATCTGGACCAGGTCGGTTGGACCCGTCCAGCTCCACCCTTAGGACCTCCCCACTCGGCGCAGGGGGGGGCCATCCTGTGAAAAGGTTTTTGACACAGGCGGCATCCCACACAGCGGAGGAGCAAGGTTGGTCACCCGGCTTGTAGCTCTTCCGGGTTCTGCGTCGTGGGCCGCTGATGCGGGTTTACGTCCCTGCCCCGCATCATCAAACCGAGTGCCCCGTGTCACCGTGCCCAGAAGTGTCTCGCACCGGCCGCGGTCACCATCTCCATGCACATGATGCATGGTAGGGGGCAGATTTGTGCACCAGCGACTCGGGCGTATACCAACATCCCTAGCCACTCCCTACAGCAACCACGGGATTGGCTGCACTCCCACCTCCACACCATACTTAATTGGGCCCCAGTACTCAGTTATTTCCTGCTTCCTGTCCTTCATTGGAACAGTCCTTGGTCCATTGGAACCATCTCTCTCTCCTGAATACTTTCCAGGTAACCTTATTCCCACACGGGATGTCGCTGCCTGCAGGGGTCAGCGCAATATTCACTCCAGCTCCTGTCATGGGCAATTAGATACTCACTATATCCTTCCTTATTTAGGTTTGAATATCAGGCTCCAACGGACACGTTTTTGAGGCCCCTGTATTGTGGCACCTACTGTGCCCTTCCGGTTGCACCCCTGTAGTGCAAAGCAGGCCAGCACATACCTCACCTTATACCATCCCTCAACCAGGACACTCCAGCAGGTATTAAGATTACCAGGGTTTTTATATTTTTTTAGTTTATTTTGCAACCACTTACTGTCTGGCCACCCTTTTGCTAGTATGTATGTGGACTGGGTCCCTAGTGGTCACATGTACTTTTGGTCTGCACACAGCCCAGTACAATTCAGTGTACTTTATTTTTACACAGTGAGTGCTGTTTCGTTCCCTGGACACAGACCACAGGGACGGGATTCTTATGCCCTCTGTTGGGGAGTCCCTCTTTGGGGTTGTATGCTGAGCAGGCCCGGCCTGCTGGCTCTGGATCGTGCGTTATGGAACAGTGGCACTCTGCCCCCCATAGGTTTTTTTAAGTGGATGCAGAAACATATGATGTCTTTAAGCAATACTATATGGTTAGTACCTATCTGAATATGTTATGAACTTGGATTGTATCATCTTTTTCTTTCCTCTACACCTTTTTGTCTCATGACTGTATTTTCAATTATAGACATGTTTTGTCGTACTGGTCTCAATCATACACCCCTAAAGACAAACACTCGAAATGCGTTAGGTGCTCCATATGCAACGGAGTTAATGATTGTAACCTTATGTACTGTATTGCATGTTCATTGTTTTATGCATCCTGTATACTTCACATGAATTTTCTATTTGCACTGTAGATTTTGTATATCTACATTTTTTTCTAATAAATACTTTATACTCATAATTACCTTTAGAGTAGCCTTTTCCCTTTAAAGTCCCACAAGAGGAATAAATTCCCTATGCATAGACTATTTAGGATGTGGGTTAATCCTATTCTCTAGACCAGGGATATGCAATTAGCGGACCTCCAGCTGTTGCAGAACTACAAGTCCCATGAGGCATAGCAAGACTCTGACAGCCACAAGCATGACACCCAGAGGCAGAGGCATGATGGGACTTGTAGTTTTGCAACAGCTGGAGGTCCGCTTATTGCATATCCCTGCTCTAGACCAATCCAGCACCCTCTCCCCCATTATTACATGGGGCATCTTTAGGTACCGAAGTTCGGCGGCATTCCATGAGCGTGTG